>JAJMGA010000028.1:0-142793 GCA_030568575.1 Suhomyces ambrosiae
GGTAAAATCCAACGTTGCCATCGTTGGGCCCCCGGTTCGATTCCGGGTTTGCGCAAATTTTTTTACCCACAGCCCCGGCCCCTATTCTCCACATTATTAATCTTCCCCAGGTAGTGTTAGCTGCAACAGCCATTGTCGCATCCATCCCTAAATTGCACTATTGTAAAATGTAAATATAGTTATAATATCCTTTCGATATCACCTCATTGAGAAAACCATAGCACATCACAATTCCATAGGGTTCTACAGCCATAGTATTGTAACACCGTTGGTAGCATAGATCAACACTTACCATGTCACAGATACAGCCGGTACAAATACAGAATGAACGAACTCCTGGTATGGTAACACCAGATAATGACAATCTCCATGGACAAGACAGGCGAGTGGCTAAGAATCGATTTGGATGGGTCCGGAGGTTGATGCAGGGCCAGAATCGACAAGCGGGTCCTTTGGCAAGCCGGACAACCAGGCCCGAGGCCAGAAACAAGGGTACTACAAACAAGGAACATCACCCGAGTACCCGGGAGGATGAGTATACAAATGAGTCGAGAACCGTGCGTAGGCGGAGGAAACATTCGTCCGGTAGTTTGCAGTCCTTTGACAGCTTGGGAGAAGTCCGGAGTGATAGTGATCAAACCACAGGCTCCGATAATATCAGTACCACCCCACTCAAGTCCATAGTATCAGCACAGTCCACCAAGTCTCCATCGATATTGAGTAACGGAAACAATGATATGAATTCGCTCAATGCATCCACAGCAGAGACTTCTATTGCTCCCAGCATCACCACCAACTACGTAGCAACCACCCCCACCCCCATCCAAGCGTTCCATGACCGTGATAGTGAGTCGATTGTGACATTGGCAAGCTCATCAAGACGGAGAAGAAGAAGGAGCATCGATACCAATTGCAGCACTGCAGGCATTCCTCCGGCATCGATCATGGAAAGGCTTTCGGTGCAGCCCACCGCTGCCAATAGCTCGTATGCTGTGAGCGTACGAACTAGTCAGATTGAACCGTCACAGTCAAGTCTTTATTCTGACCAGACAAGCGCGAGAAGTGACTATTAGTGGCGATATTAGTTATCGTTCTACTCATTATATGTTGAGTAGTCAAAGAGATCGATAACAGAAACTAACAAGTATACGATGGCCACTGAAATACAGATTATATGATTAACAGAATTGTTATTGAGGTAGCGAGTGAAAATCTGAGATGGAATTTTGTATGAATATTTGATAGAGACATAATAGAACAGGTGGGTCTTGTAAGTATATGCTACCTTAGAAGATTTAGCTAGGTGAAAAATGGAGAATAAGTAAAAAATAGATTGGTGTCATTCTGAACGAAGTCCAATAAATTGTAAGTTTATGGTACCATAGCCAAATAGTAAGAAACTCGGTAATAGCGAATAGCAAGAAACTGGTAATAGCGAATAGCAAGAAACTGGTAATAGCAAATAGCAAGAAACTGGTAATAGCGTTATATGATTTTTTCACCAATAGAGATACAACAATAATGACCTACAGGTGATGATACCAGTAATAAAGTGATTAAGTTGGCAATTTGGAAATCCCTATCTGGTAATACATTAAAAAATAGAAATAATAAATATTTCGATGTAGCACAGAGGATCAGTAAATTGACTAAACAGTTAACAAAAATAGATGTAATAGCTTATCGCTTCTGGGCAATACAATTATAATTACTAGTTCTAATATTAACAATTTCATTCACTTACGGATTCTAAAATTGTTTTTGCTAAAGTGGCGAGTTTATTATTACCATAGCAACGAAGTTATCAACACAAATACACAACTCGTATAATATTTCTTTGGTAGTTACATGGTTTGAAATGTAAAATTATGCGATGAGACGTACAACAAAGTCGCTACCACAAGCGACCGTTTCGTTATGAGCGGAGCAACGAAGTTGGTGTAATAATCAAACAAACATGGTTACCCATCATATCCTGAAATTACTCATTACTTCCATTCCAGTTTCCGTTTAAAAATCAAGAACAGTAGTCAGAATTGAAACTCATAGTACTACGATCTGGCCAGTCCCCTGAAACCCCATTCTCTTAGCTTATTTCTTATCCCTTACATTCCCGACTTGTCGCACCAGTAACATCCACATATAAATAAACTAACACAAGTAAATTAAACACAAATAAATTAAATACAAATAAGTACAATACCATATCAGCTTGTAAGAGTCCCACACACACCCATACCACACTACACACGCCGCCTTCACCGCCTTCATTTCTAGGTGAAACCCGATATTGCCCACTAGTTGTAGCCTGGTTATTCTTCCCGGTAACCCTGCCACTATCTGCCTATTTTCTCTTTTCCCTAGTTACCGTGCGGTGCAAAACATAAACAAACGAGGATCAAAAACATTACAGGTTGTAAGCGATACCCACTGGGCAGCATCAGTATAGAGCCACACTTCAACTGGATATATTGCACGGAGTGCAGAGCTCTTAAACTGTGCTAGAACAGTCAGAAACAGGTTGAATCAATCCCAAGTTCCATTGTAAAGTGACCAACGGTTATACCACCAAAAGCCAAGCAATCGATTAACGAGACAGTTTGAAGTCAGAACAGTGGTCTATAGAAGCAATTAGAGTTATAAGGAGGTTTTAGCGGTGCCATTCATTCAAGTGTCCACTTCAGCATTATCCTACTTCAGCATAGCCATCAGCGATTAGTGGAACAACTGTAACACATAGATAACCTGGTCATTCACAAACTAATCACATCCAGAGGTCTTTGATACTTCATAGCTTAAGCATCTGATTCGAGAACTACTGGCATCTCTAGTATTACTACCCATACCACTCAGAAGTCCAATAGAATTACTATACACATTATCCAACTATAAATACTTTCACTAGTTTCATCTCATAGCAATGGGCACTTTTGGCTACAATGACACCATAGAAGGTGATGTATATATTCAGCGGCTTTCCACGTACGTCCGTCGCAATGAAGAAGCTCTTGCGAATGGCCTTCTTTGCTTTTCCAAGAACCGCAACACCACCATCAAAGTCAAACCATTACGACTTACCTTTACTATCCACCACCTTTACTATATCACAGAAAGAATTGAGTCTTCACCTTTGGGAGTAGACGTGGGCCCCCTTAACGTGAAACTCGATAACCCCAACCACGAGCCTACGTTCATCTCATTTATGGCCAACAATGCTCGTTCATCCAAGCATTTCGATAGTGATACAAGGTCCATATCGTCTATAAACTCCATGAAATCAATCGTTTCCAGTGCATCGGTGTATTGGCGTTCGTTTGCTCTCTCGAAAGATCCTAAGGTCATCAACAAGGACATCAAATACCTCTACTCCTCGTTCACAAAAATACCCTGCTTGATATTGACTCCCAAAACAAAGATAAATAGCATTTCTTCCTACGAAGAATATCCTTGTGACACTTCTGTGCCTCTTAAAATGTTTAAAAATTTGCAAGTATTAGAAATCGTGGATTATGATCCAAATGAAGTGTTTGGATGGCATATTTTGAGTGAACAATTGCGAATTTTAATTGTTCGTAACTCAAAATTGAGTTCGATAAATGAGCTTCTTTTCAATCTTGTTATTGACGATGAATCCGGTAGATCAACCTTTAATAGTCATAAACAAGCCAGAAAAAGTGAATTTCTCCATTCCTCATTGGCATTGTCGATGCCTACCGATGAATCATTCAATGATGATGTTATTCAAGCCGGTAACAATGCATTCCGATATCCTAAACGTGAAAGAGCAACTACAACTTCAGGAGCTGGCTCCTTACCCAAAGAATCATTTTTTGCTGAATTAAATTCTCAAAATAATACCTCTCATAAGGACTATCAAAGTTTACCAGACACTAAATGGTCGTATTTAAAACAATTAACTGTCTCAGAAACTTCCATAACCTCAATTCCTGCATTTATATTCAAGCCTTTGTCCAACCTTGTCAAACTTAACCTTTCTAACAATCTACTTGAAGATATCCCTGAAGGATTGGATCAGTTAATCAATATCAAGTATTTAAACTTTGCCGACAATTACATTACAAATCTTCGCAAGCTTCCGTCCAATCTTTCTCAGTTGTCTGCTGTTAACTTTAATAACAATAAATTAACAGACTTATCAGGTTTAGAAAATTTGAGCAACTTAGAAAAGATTGATTTGAGAAGAAACAATCTTGAAAATTTACAATCTTTGAAACCGATTGTTTTACAGTTCACAAAGAATCCCAAAACTTTTAATAACGTATACTTGTCCAACAACAAATTGCCTAAGAACTATAGAAGTGATTTATTCAATTTAATTAATGGAGTAAAGTACAAAAATAATATGAAGATTGATGATTCAAGACCAGGGTATTTTGAAAGCGCTTTACTTCTAGATGCTGAAAATGCGTTCAAGTATTTAGATAAATTTCTTCGGCAATCCAGTGGAACATCTAGAGAGAACATCACCGTCGACTATGAGGTCACAGCAATGTTCAATGAAATTTCTAATGCTTCAAATAGTCCTGCTTCGATTTCTGAGTCTAAAAGAGGACACCGGAGAGCACATACTCTTGAAGCATTGATGGAACCTTTCACGGCTATTAAAATCAGCAGCGAAAATGATGAAATAACTACTCCTAAACGGAGATTTGAACTTTCTCATAGTGTGTACACCACCTCACCAACTGTGGTTCAATCAGATGCAAACAGCATAGCATCCACCCTGAAAACACCTAATTCTCCATTAAGTTCCAACCAGAATGTCACCAATAAATTGGACCTTCCATCCACCTACTCTTCTAAGGCCACTCTTTTATCAATGCACCTTAACAATTCCAACTCCTCTATTCCAGGAAGTCCATCTAATTTAAAAAAATCATCCACCTTATCCCAATTGGACATGGAAACTGCCTCCATTAATACCACTGCCCCCAACGTGGTAACTCCTATTCAGGTGACTGCTAGAATGAGTACTTGATGACAATGTTTTAATTCTTGGTTTGAAGAACTTTGCATACCGTGTATATTATCCTGTATCAATTCAAGACCATTAGAGATCACATTATTTAACTGTAGTCAAACAATAGGAAATTTAGGTATTATTGGAGCCTAGAGTTGAACAAAAGGATGTATCCCTTATATGACTAGAGTAAATAAACCATAATCGAAAATAGAGAATTAATTAAATTTACCTATAGACTTCTACTAAAATGTTCTTTGCTATAGGCACTCTTTCTTCCAGTAAATAATCTCTTATATTAAGGATATCTGAAGTAACAAGTATTAATAAAGATATTTATACGTATAGATATATATCCTTTTATTGAAATATATCCTTTTGTTGAAATATATCCTTTTTATAGATATCTATTCCCTTATAGATATATTTATCCTTTTTATATAAATAAATTCCTTTCTATATATATATACCCTTTCTATAGATATATTTTCCTTGAGGAAACCTTCATAGTCTACAAGGAAAGTACGAATAACTGATTTCTCTCGTGGTACTAGAAGGTTTTCTCGTTCATTGTAGCGTTTTCCTAAACGCGATCAAGTCTTTTTGCCGCCATTATTTACAGCCACTGTAATGAAACACTATCAACTAGCCCTAGTTGTTATCGTAGCACCAGCAATGGCGTCTCAATTGGGACAACAAGCCCAGATTGTTCTGAACGAATCCTTTGTCAAGCTTAGCAACCGAGCTCAGCATGAAGAGGTGCCATTGTTTCAGGTAGTGGAAGATGATTCACCCGAACTATATTCATCTGAGGGATATTATCCTACTCGTTTGTACTACTGGGATAAGGCTGATTTTTTACCTTGTTTGAAGTAACTCTGCTAACATTTAGCGCTTGGAGGGAGGATAGATTCGGTATGGCAGAAAGCATACGAGTCAGCAAGAAAGATCGTAGAGAAAATGTCAATTCCTGAAAAGGTCAATTTGACAACGGGAACTGGATGGGGCTCAGGTCCTTGTGTGGGAAATACAGGTTCTGTTTCGAGACTTGGAATTCCTAATTTGTGCTTACAAGATGGCCCAAACGGAGTCCGGTTCACCGATTTCGTAACCCATTTTCCTTCAGGATTGGCATCCGGTGCCACCTTCAATAAAGAGTTGATTTACCTAAGAGGGAAAGCAATTGGACGAGAACACAAGAAGAAAGGGGTTCATATTGTCTTAGGGCCCACTGTTGGTCCTATCGGTCTCAAGGCTGCTGGAGGACGCAATTGGGAAAGTTTCGGTTCTGATCCGTATTTGCAGGGGGTTGCGGGCGCTGCAACTATTAAAGGCATCCAAGAGGAAGGGGTAATTGCATCTGTTAGACATCTCGTAGGAAATGAACAGGAACATTTTCGCCAAGTGGGAGAATGGGATGAAAATGGTTGGGATAACTTGAAACAATCTATTAGCTCCAATATTGGTGATCGTGCAATGCATGAAGTTTACCTCTGGCCTTTTGCTGATGCCGTAAAGGCAGGCGTTGGCAGTGTCATGTGCTCTTATAATGCCTTGAACAACACATATGCTTGTGAAAACTCATATTTGTTGAATTATCTTTTGAAGGAAGAATTAGGATTCCAAGGCTTTGTTGTCTCTGATTGGGGGGCCCAGCACACGGGGGTTTATTCTGCCCTTGCAGGACTTGATATGACCATGCCTGGTGAGGTTTTTGATGAATGGCTAACAGGAAAGTCTTATTGGGGCCCATTGCTTACTCGTGCAATTTACAATGGGACCCTCTCCCAAAAAAGGCTCGACGATATGGCAATTCGTATTATTGCACCATTTTTTGCAATCGAAGCTGCAGAATTACCGCATGAAAGAGTGGTTCCTAATTTCAACTCCTGGACACATCATACATTTGGCCAAAAATATCCTTACCAGCATTTTGGTCCAATAACTCAACAAAATTGGCACAAAGATGCACGGTCAGAGTTTAGTGAAAGCACTGCTTTAGCAGTGGCTCGAGAAGCTATCGTTCTTTTAAAAAATTATGGACATAATTTACCAATTTCAAAGTCGGATGGGATTAGACGTATCTTGGTTGCTGGGAAAATGGCTGGTCTAGATTCAAAAGGTATTAATTGTAAAGACCAGCGTTGTGTAGAAGGAGCTTTGACTTCGGGCTGGGGCTCTGCTGCAGTTAATAATCCCTTTGTGGTGACCCCTTATGAAGCTATTATGGAGAAAGCCAAAGGTGAAGGAATGGTGGTGGATTTTATCAATGATGCTTGGAATTTAGAGCGTTCAGCCGATCTTGCTGATTATGCGGACTTGGCAATTGTTTTTGTAGGTGCTAACTCTGGCGAGGGTTATATTCAAGTTGATGATAATTACGGTGATCGTCGAAATTTATCATTATGGCACAATGGTGATAATTTAATCACTAATATTGCTGGAAAATGTCGAAAGACTATCGTGGTGGTCAATTCTGTAGGGCCAGTTGATTTGGAAAAGTGGATTGAACATGAAAATGTACTTGGAGTTCTTTATGCTCCACCTTTGGGTCAATATGTTGGACAGGCGATTGCTGATATACTATTTGGAGATGTGAATCCGTCTGGAAAGTTGCCTTTTACAATTGCAAGAAAGAATCAGCATTATAATGCGATAATTAACAACTTAGGTGATACTTCCAGACCCCAGGATAATTTTGATAGAGATATCTATTTGGACTACCGGTTTTTTGACAAGCACAACCTTAAACCAAGATTTGAATTTGGCTTCGGATTATCGTACACCACTTTTCAATTATATGACTTAACAATTAAGGAAATCAATTCCCCCAGCGAATACCTTCCTTATCCAGAAGAATACTTACCCATATTTCATAATGTAGAGGATGATGTCTGTGATCCAGAAGATGCACTATTTCCTCATGAGGAATTTGAACCTGTTCCTGGGCATATATACCCATTCCTATATAATGAAAATGTTCAATCTCTAGAAGACGGGGACAGCTTTGATTATCCCCCTAGTTATAGCCCCGACTATTTGACTTCGCCACCAATTGCAGGTGGAGGTCTTGGCGGAAATTCTGTGTTGTGGGAAGTTTTATATGAAGTCAATGCTCGAGTAAAGAATAATGGGAAATACAAAGGGGGGTTGGCAGTTCAATTATATATTGAGTTACCAAGTACAATTGTTCCTTCACCTCCCAAGATTCTAAGAGGGTTTGAAAAAGTATTTCTTGACTCAGGGAAGTCTACTAAAATTAATTTCCAATTGTTACGCCGAGACTTGAGTATTTGGGATACGTTGAGCCAAGAGTGGATTGTTCAAACAGGAACCTACAAAATCTATGTAGCATCTACTAGCCGGAAGGTTGAATTAGTTGGAGAAATTGATATTGGTAACTAGGAATTAATGTTTGCTTGCTTAAAATTTTTTTGAGAAGTACTGCGATAATGCAATACTCCCTCAAGATAACTGATCTTGTTTCTAGAACTTACAGGTGAGTGCAGCAATCAATTGAGGTTAGGAGATTTCGGGTCGGGACTGATAGCTTGAAAAGAGAAGAAATAAATTTTTCGCAGGTTCCACAACTTTATTTTTTAGGTTCTGATGACATATTTTCCTGCCGATAGCATGACACCCTGTGTTGATAAGAATCGCTAACGTTCACTTTATAAAGAAACACCAATAGCAAAATAGAAGTTTAGAAGTTTTTATTTACACACTTGAGAAATTCAATATAGTGAATTATATGGTATGAGTGGGAAGTTCAACTAACGGTGGCTTTTATCGGATAAGCCATTTTGGAATAATAGCCAGGTTATACATATCATATAATATTTTTAAGGTGGGGGTGGAGTGGGGGTTACGATCGAGCCAGTCAGGACGGTGGATCGAATTAGTGAGACAACCAAAGCCTCTTTCAAATCCTGCTATAAGACAAACTGTTCAAATAATTTTGGACCAGATAATGGCATCTGAATAAGTAATTCTTTTATTTTGATGTACGTATCGCTTGCAGCCTGATATTCAAGATAATTACCTAGACAAGAGCTTACGGAATATATATTTTAATTTTTTTGTATTATTCTTTTCGCCAAGATTTATTCTTAAGAATTTTGAAGGGATAAACGTTAGACTGAGCGGGATCGGAGGGCGCAAAGCTTTTTTATTTGCGCTTTTAATTCTTCTTTCGCCTAAATTTGCGCATGGCCGCGCAGCTATGCAAGGCTTAGACGATTGGACAAACGCCCCCTACAACCACGACCCGCCACAATATTGTTTTTTCCAATGCATGGACATGCTATTATGTAACAGTAGCTCATTTTCGTAGCCGTATCCCCCACGGCGCGCAAACCTTCCCCCCCCTCCTTTTTAGTGAGTGCATTTAATGCGGTATTATCTAATAAGTTTTTAGACATATTTACGCGGCATTAGCAAGAAAAAATAATTCATCCGTGTCAATGTGTCAAACTGATAGGCCAAGATTTTTCTTAGCTAACAAAAAGTTTAGAGTAGATAACAATAAGTAATCTCATTGGATTCGAGTTTTCGAAATACTTTCGAGAGCTTCAGAGTAGAGTAGTAATATGGTAAATATGGACGCCCACCAAAGCATCAAGGCTCATTCTCCCTCTGAGCCTACCCGTTTGTTTTATGTTCTGAGCCATGAAAATCTTTCAGGAACATTGTAAGTGTGCAGCTATAATCAAAAATTGAGGGGAAGATGAAATCAATTTGCAGACTTTTGCAGACCTAGAGAATTTCAAATCATGGTACAAAGAGATGAAACTGATACTGTATGCTTATCGGAAGCAACTTGTTTAAACGGATCATTTCTTGGGGATCCCTGTATATCCGATCTAATCAGTCGTTTCTGCCTTAAGCATGCACACATGTGCCTTCTTGAAGGATTAGTGCCGAGATGCGTCAAATTGTGGTTGGCAAGCAAGTGGCTGAAGACGTAGATTCTAAAATGAGCCTGGAAAACGACGGTTGGGCTGTGTAATAAAGTGGCTTCTAGATTATTGTCCGGGAATTTGATGTTAGATTCTATGTTTGTGAAAACCTTGGTGGATAGGCCCGAGTGGATATTAACTAGTACGGCCGGGGGGAAGTTTGATAAAAGACAAGTTTAATCGGAACTGCAGCAAATTGACTCCACGTTGCAGCTACAGCAGGGTAAAGTCGGAACCAAGATAAACTTATTGTGGGTTGTGCTGCTGCTGAGAACTAGGCTTTGTTATCCAACCACTATAGGAATTTTGTGCCGTACATAGGGGTTGTATCTAAGAATATTGTAGTAAGTAGTTTTAGTTGAGACAATCAACACAGCCGATAATTTCCATATATAAGAACCTGTTGATACTTTTTTCTTGGTTAAATCTTTGATATCTTAATCAATTTTTCTTGGTCTAGCTAGCCAAGCGAACAATTTTAGCGACGGTATCTACTTATATAAACTCATATCCTTATCAATTGGTTTAAATCATTAAGTGAATATGCCTTTACCTACTATTACTATACATGTTTCCTCTATAGACAAGGAGAAACAATTCTCGACTGTGGTGGAAAGACCAGTTGTTAAAAAACCTCATACCCAAGATCTTGCTGATAAACTTGGTGACGCACATTGCAACATTTTATCTACCAAACGAATAATTATTTGCCTTTCAGCTTTAGCTCTAGCTAGTATTATATCTTTTGCAGATCAAACTGGTATCACGGTGGCTTTGCCACAAATTGCAAAGGATTTGAATGCAGAAAATACGATCAATTGGGCTGGTACAGCCTCATTGTTGGCCAATACCGTCTGTCAAGTATTGTTTGGAAGAATGTCTGATATCTTTGGAAGAAAGAATGTTCTTATGACATGTTTGCTTATTTTAGCAATTGGTGATGTTGCTTGTGGGGTTGCAAAGACTGGTGTCCAATTTTTTATTTTCAGAGCTATGGCCGGAATTGGCAATGGTGGTGTCTCTTCTCTAAGTATGGTGATCTTAAGTGATATCGTCACTCTTAAACAAAGGGGTAAGTTCCAAGGTATTTTAGGTTCATCTGTGGGTATTGGAAATGCTTTAGGACCATTTTTAATGGCAGGATTCATCAAAGCAGGAACTTGGAGGGGGTTTTATTACTTCTTAGCACCTATGGCTCTAGTCGTTATGGTTGCAATTTATTTTTTGATTGATGGCCGTGGAAAAGAATTAAATGGGGTCATTTCTAGAAAGGAAAAATTCAAAAAGATTGATTACTTAGGATCATTAACCATCACAGCCGGATTAACTTTAATCTTGGTTCCAATTAGTGGAGGTGGTTCGAGTTATTCTTGGTCTAGTCCCTTAGTCATCTCAACCTTTATTATAGGAGGTTTTTTGTGCATCGGATTCATCTTAATCGAATGGAAAATTCCTGAACTTCCTATGATTCCATTGAGATTATTCAAAAATCCTTCCTTGTGCTTATTATTAGTATCCAATTTTTTCTTTGGCGCTTCTTATTTCAGTTTCACTTATTACTTGCCATATTATTTCACCGTGGTAAAAAACAAAGATACAATACATACTTCCATCTTTGTTTTACCATTAGTTTTAACTCAGGCAGTTATGTCAATTGTTGCAGGTCAAATCATTACATTTACTGGTCATTATTTGTATGTGGTTATGGGTGGTTTTGCTGTATGGACTCTTGGTAATGGATTGTTACTTCTTTGGAATACAACCATAAACGATGGAATTTGTATTCTTATACTCTTGATCATGGGTTCGGGAGTTGGGTTCACATTCCAGCCTTCCATGGTAGCAGTACAAGCACAAGCTAAGAAAGCAGATCGTGCTGTTGTCATATCTACCAGAAATGTTATGAGATCTTTGGGTGGATGTATCGGTATTGCCTTGGGATCTACAATTGTCAGTAACAGTGTATTGTCAGAATTGAAAACGTCTACTGCACAAGCTATACTTCCTCTGGATTATATTGACAACTTGAAGCAACACATCTATGCAAAGATATCCTTGGACGGTTTGCAGTCGAATCAAATCAATTATGTGAGAGAGTTGTACGTCAAGGCTCTTCATAACTACTTTTACATGATTATTCCCTTTATGGGTTTCTGTTTAATCAGTACCTTCTTTGTGAAAGATAGAGGTTTATGCTGTCTTGATGAAGTACCTAAACCCCCCACTAAGGAAGATCTCGAATCTTCTGCTAGCTCGCATTATCCAATCAGTACTTCTACTTCCCACACTTCAAGAGCAAACTAGAAATGTTAGCATAACAAAGACGAACTAGATGCTGGTCATTTTCAATCCATTTTTTACATATTTCGTTGTTGCTTAACGCCAGCGATTTTTTCTTCATATGCTATGTGAACTTTATAACTCTAATGTGTTAATAAGATGAATTGATAGATTCAATCATTACAACAATGTAGCCGGTAATAACTAATTATTCGAATTCAAATCTTTTTGTTAGTGCAGTTATTCGTTATAATTTTGCAGCAACCCCGAAACGGAAAAGATAGCCTTTCGCAGAGCGCTCTAGTCCGTTATATTTTTTTTTCTTAGCATGAAAATTGCGTTTTTTTTGACATATTCTTGGCATGCCATAAACGCATATGCATCGTCAGGTCCCCTTCTGTGATAACCTATATCCCAATCTCATTATTGAACTTGTATGTCGATTTTCACAAGTCTTGACTTTCGCTATTAAATCTCTCGCCCCTTCTACCTTAGATTACAAAGAGCGCCACTTTCATATCCCACACAATAGAGGAGATGTATCTTGCTTACCCGAAATCTACAAGGAATTCTAAGAAACGAGATTATCAAAGTTTCAGCTTATTGATGAAATTATGCAAGATAAAAACATCGGCACCCGATTTGATCCGAAATCCGAAATGTGCGGTGACCATGATCTTGGCTCATTATGAAACGTGAGACGATTTTAATTTAGGTTACTATTGCCTAAATCTTATTAAAGAATGCAAATAAGTTTCAGTTTTTGCGTAAGAGGTCTAGGTTCATTATAAAATTCACACGGTCATTACAGAGCCAATATAGTAAATTCACGGATTAATTGAAAACCTTATTTTGATTACAAATAAGACTTTAATTTTATACGTTTACGAAAAATTGAAGGAAGGATTTAACCACGTTTTTTTCATCACAATCAATTAAGCTTCAGACATCCATGGTAAGTATTTAACTAATGGCCCTTTTTTAGAGAAACAATCAGGAAAGTTTAAGCAAGCCAAAACGGTATAAGCGATTAAGTAGAAAAGAAACACATGAAAAAACTTATTGACCCTGATCATTAAAGCTTATCTAACGTTTGATAAGCTGTATAGATGAGTGCCTAATAGATAGGAACATATAAAATTTCACAATTGTACTACTTTACCTTGTCTACGATAAAAGCACTGCAAACTATTAGTATGTAATTTAAATAATCCTAAGAGGAAGTTCTGGCCAATGATAGGTGATGTTGAGCAACATAGCAGAACTTAATCTACACAACTTAAAGGGTGCAATTTTGAAGTGCGCAGGTTTATCTTTCCCAAGTACTAAAATGCACTTGTGCTTGATCACGTGTCGTAGCGCGTGACCTCTTACACTAATAACGCGTCTGATAATCCATTGCAGCCATCTTAGTTCATAATTTTAAACCCATACTTCCTAGTTAATTGCTTAGGTCTTTATTTATGATAAACTCGAATCGTCCAAATCGGTATCTACCCAATGATTTCAAAGATAGTCTGATCTTTCATGAGTCAGCGCGTTTAGACGACCTCATGAAGTCGTCCTCGAAATACTCTCGACCAGAGATTCCCAAACTTCCAACTACCAGAAGATACAGGCTGAGTGGGCCTGAAAAGGAGCCTCTGTTAAATGATGGCGAGTTCATACTGAGGACCAAATATGGATATGGAAGCACAAAAAGAGATGGTAGGCAAACTGGATTTAGAGACAGTCCAAAGCAGGATCACCGAAGATGGCAAGTGGATACTGAAAGAGCAGAATTACCACGCAGGAGACCCATACTTCGTAGCAAGTATTTACGATCACCTATAAAATCGTTGCCCACCTCAGCACCTATCCGAGGTAATAGTTTTTACAAGTCTGTGGGTTATACACAAGTTCCTGGAGGTGTAAATAAAACCCAAAGCCAAAGTAGTTCCAGAGGTGGATTGTTTGATAGACTAAGGAAGTATCTTGGAAAGGTAGTTGATCGATACGAAATGGAAGATGCAAACGTGGATAATGTCAAAAATCTATTCGGGGAGCGCAATGAAGATTATAGATATCATATACAATTGGATTCAACAAAAGGAGATATCCCTCGAAGGATCATACCAACAAATAATACTCTAGAGTCTCGAAGGTATGAAAATATTGAAAATGGCCTTAGAAGTCATCGAAAACGTGTATCTTTTCGTGACTCGGAATATGAAACTAGAAATATTTCTAAGCTCGAATCGGAGTTGAATGAAAAGCAAAAATTAATAGATGAACAAAACAAAAAAATCGATACATTAAATACCAAATACCTTGCAACTGTTGATCGCTTAAAGATGGAAATTTCAGAGTTGGAAAGCTCCAAACAGGATGAAATTAAACAACGAAAACTGGTTGATGATGAAAATGTCATTCTCAAGATGAAAAATGAAGAATTAAAGAACTGGATAGAAACGAAAAAACAGGAATACGATGAAAAGTTTCATCAGTTATCTAAAAATGAATCTGAGTTGACAAGCCAATTATTCAAGTTGGAAAAAAGAAGCAAAGACATTGAAAATATTGAAAGCGAATTGGAATTCCGCTCTTCTGAGCTAGAACAAAGAGAAAAGAAAATGAAGGAGCTTGAACTTAAAAACGAGATTAGAATTAAATTATCTCAGGTGAAAGAATCCCATGAAAAGGTTCGGTTTCAATTCTCTCAGGAAGCAATCCAAATCAAAACATTAATCGATAAACATAATGATGAATTCAGGCGATTGAGAAAGCTTTATGGATACTCAATAGC
Source organism: Suhomyces ambrosiae (assembly GCA_030568575.1). Taxonomy (NCBI): domain Eukaryota; kingdom Fungi; phylum Ascomycota; class Pichiomycetes; order Serinales; family Debaryomycetaceae; genus Suhomyces; species Suhomyces ambrosiae. Next base: position 15,005 of record JAJMGA010000028.1, read on the forward strand.
CCCTATCGATATTGAATCATTAGAGTCAGGCGATCAATATAGAACCATATTTGAGAAGATAGAAAACGAAATTGAATTTCTCAAATCATATAATAGTGGTTCTGATATTACTATGGAGCAAATTGATAACCCAGCAATTGAAGAGCAATTTCGTGCGTTCAATGATGAATTACTTAGAACCAAGTTATCCAAGGAATCCAAATTGAGACAGTTGACAGAAACCTTGCTTGTAATAAACCCTACCAGCAACTCTAATAAACACAAGCCGATGGATATACGCAAACTATACTTGAAGAAATACAAAGTATTATTGAAATTGAGAACTATAAATCAATTATTGTCCAAAATGAACAAAGTTTTTGAGTTACAAGAGGATTCAAAGGTGTTGCAGAGATTTATCGGACAAAAGCAAGAAAAGGTTTGTGAATATTACAGCGAGGTAAAGAGAGGAATTGAGGAAAGGTATATTTAACTACCTGCTACCCCACAATCACGATATAAAAAGCCCGTTAATAATATCTAAAGGTGTATCTAACAGTATTCTAATTAAGATCATAATTCCACTCCTTATCAGCTATCAAATAATTTTAATATTCCTTTTAAAACTGCAATTCAATTAATTATTAGGCAATGCAATGGTTTGCTGGCAAATCTTCGTAAGAGAGAGTTATGCAACATTCATGAAAAATCAGTGGGGAGACTGAGCCCACCCAAAATAAGATTCTGCAGTATATGCTTCAATAAAAAATCCGTGTACATAAGATTACATCTGCTATTTGCTTGGCGATTATTGACTCAACTCGTAGTAGCGCTAATCGTTCCCCTGAATTTTTGGGATCATTTCTACAAAACTACCTTGATGGTCCTCCGTGGCCCTGCACCCAAAGTCACGCGTCCACGTGACTAAGAACGCGTCTCTTCCCAGCCTAAATCAACTATATTGAATGAATGAACTACCTCAAGACCCTATCAACCAGGAACTACTTATCATAGAAAAAAAGCTCACAGTGATCTACGCACCACCTATTGCGGATACCATTGGCTAAACGGTACATTTTTCTCTTTTTACCGTATTGAAACTTCACTCAAAAGCGTGATTCTACGCGCATGGTAATATACCATTTTATACTATTCAAGCACAGTTGACCAATTTACATGTCCACCTCACTCCCTATAAAACTACAGCCTTCGAATCTTCGTCCCATAGCATATAGGATTTTGTCCAAAAAGCACGGACTCAATCTCAAGACAGAAGCTTTGGTAATTCTTACCGAGACTATAAGTCATAAATTTGGATTTGATTGGAAGGGAGCGAAATCACAGCATTTTATTGAAGAAATTGCTAAAATATGGAAACTAGAAGATAGGGGGTTATTCATCGATGGGCCTGACTTGAAACAAGTGCTCAAGGAATTGAATAAGAAGGTAGAGGATACGGGCCCCGCCGTAGCAGCAAGATCCGATACAATTGTGGATAATATAGAGGAAGAAGAGGTGAGTGAAGAATTGATTAATTGGAGGGATTACTTCAGGGTTATCAATCCTAATGAGCAGCCCAAATTTAAGTTCGACAAGCATAGAAAACAATTCAATCTAACAAGCTCCAATACACCAGCTGCTCATTCCATACTCACAAAGACGTTGGATTCAACTGTTGAATTATTTTACAATCGTTACAATCTTATTGCAGATCGTCTCTCAAGACACGAGAATTTTCAAAAAGCTTCATACTCTAATGTTTCTTCCTTGCGAAGACTGGCCTTATCTAGCTCGAAAGAAGGATTATCTGGCTCTAATGAAATTACTCTTATTAAGAATGTTCTTGGAAGAGACGGTAGTAAATTCATACTCTTTGGTTTGCTATCGAAGAATTCAGCTGGTGAGTATATCCTTGAAGATTCAACCGACTATATTGAGTTGAATCTCAGTCAAGCCTACAAGGCTGAAGGATCTTTTTATTGTATTGGTATGTTTGTAATTGTGGAAGGTATTTATTCAGCCAATGGAGGCTCTTCCAACCAAATGAATGATTACATTGGTGGGTGTTTCCATGTGAGCATAATTGGACATCCTCCAGCAGAAAGAAGAGATATTAGTAATGATAATTACGGTAATCTAGATTTTTTGGGGATTCAAGGAAACTCTGGTAATGTTTCCACAAGCTCCAAGATTGAAAAGACCTTAAAAATCAATAAACCTTGGAAGAAAAAATTAGTAGCAATGGAGAAGAGCTTGGTAAATCATAAGTTTATCATGCTTGGGTCAGATTGCCATCTTGACTCATTTCGAGTATTGGATGGGCTTAAGAGATTATTTGCTTCAATTGATAGCTCCATCGAACAAGATTCTTTCGAGCCACTAGCCATTGTCTTAGTGGGTTCATTCATATCCAAACCTCTTACTGCAACAAATTCGTCAATTTCTACCATCTCCAACTCAGAATATTACAAGAGTAATTTTGATAATCTTGCCAATATTTTGTCCGGCTTCCCTAATATCATCAAATCATCTAAATTGATATTAGTACCAGGTAAAAATGATCCTTGGCAAACTACATATTCTTTAGGAAGTTCGAATCTAAATTATTTACCTCAAAAGGTGATTCCCAATGTTTTTATCAACAGATTGGAGAGATTATTTCCAAAAGGAAATTTAATTCTCGCATGGAATCCATTCAGAATAAACTATTTATCACAAGAAATCTTGGTATTGAAAGACGACATGATGAGTAAATTGAAAAGAAATGATATTATTTTTGAACACGATCTAGAATTAGAAGAGCAACGATTACAAAGGGAAAGGCTTGAATCAGGAAAAGATGAAGACAGAATAAACAAGATCGTACAGGATCAAAACGGAGAAGTTCATATCCCAGAAAAAATTAAGCAAGCAAGAAAGTTGGTTAAAACTCTCTTGGACCAAGGCAATTTGCAACCATTCTTACGAAGCCTAAAATTGATAGATCCCAATTACGATCATGTTTTGCGCATTGAACCTCTCCCCACCGTACTTATACTTCAAGATGCTGGAGTGGAAAATTTTGAAGTAACTTATAACGGGTGCAAGGTAGTCAATGTGGGCAGATTAATGGGTAATGGTATACGAAAGTTGAACTATGCAGAATATTATCCTGCAGGTAAAAAATTTGAGTTCAAAGAGATTTACTTTTAATTGATCAGCAATAAATAAAATTAAAGATTCATCGTAAACGCGTGGACTTACTGGTATTCTCCAGTGGTATTATATGGAGAGCTTGGTAGTTATTTCGAATAGAAACGATTGCACTTAGCTTGAATTTCTCTGTCACTGGCCAATCAAATAAACACATTGGAGAACTAAGTGGACACTGAAAATTCGAATTCCCCTTTTGTAGTGATGGGTCTTATCGGAGAATACAAAAAAAGATATTCCTACCATTGAAAAAATAGATGGAAAACGTCCTTTGTTTTGCGGTACAGATACGAATGAAAGGCATCAATTGTTGGCTTAAAAGTGATCTCATCACATTTCGCCTAATGTAAGGTTTGCATATTACAATAGATGGAAGATAGATTACATAAGCGCACATTTACCGCTGATATTTCCTCATTGGAATTTAGAGCCTTGTAATGATTTTTTGCTCGCGTTGCTCCTCCACGGCACTTGCCAACTAGAGCGGAATCAAAACATTTGAAGCATGATATATTATATATATGTGCATAAACCTTAATTCAAGTATAATCAACGCATTGCAATTACAAAATAGCCAGCGTACTGAAGATCATAACCGAAACCATAATCACCGTTGAAGCCAATTGGTTATGCTCCGGTAAGTTAAATCTGCATGTAACAAATAATACTATGTAGGCATATTTAGGGGGCGTTATATACACACCAGCACGCATCAACATTTACAATAAGTTGTTGGATCAGAAGATCCCCCCACACTTAGTAACTTCTAGACAACAAGATGGTGGACATCACACAACCAATAGGTCTCCCATTTCTCAAACAGAAGCATATTGATTATGTAATTGAACAAGATTCACACAAGTCATATGAATACTGGCTTAGTGAGCACCTTCGTATGAATGGTCTCTACTGGGGAGTGACAGCTTTGGCTACTATGAACGAATTAGAGCGAAATCTCCCACGCGACAAGGTGGAGGAATATGTCATGAGTTGCTGGGATACAAAAAATGGTGCATTCGGGGCTTACCCAAAGCATGATGCACATATTCTCTCAACTCTATCAGCACTTCAAATCTTACTGATCTATGATGTCGAAATGCCAACCTTGGATTCTAAAAAGAGAGCCAGTCTCACCAACTTTATTACAGGTTTGCAAAATGAGGATGGAAGCTTCCAAGGAGACAGCTTTGGAGAGATCGATACTCGTTTTTCCTATACTGCTCTTTCTTCATTGTCCATTCTTGGAGAATTAACAACCGAAATCGTAGAACCAGCTATAGAATTTATTTTAAAATGTCAGAACTTTGATGGATCGTTTGGCTTGGTGCCAGGAAGTGAAAGTCACGCAGCTCAGGTATTTGTGTGTATCGGATCTTTGGCTATTACCGATAGATTGCATTTAATCAAAGATGATACGAAACTAAATAACTGGCTTAGCGAAAGGCAAATATTGCCAAGTGGAGGGTTTAACGGGCGTCCCGAAAAATTGCCCGATGTGTGCTACAGCTGGTGGGTGTTGTCATCGCTAGCCATATTCCAAAAGAAACACTGGGTTGACCTTGAGAAACTTGAGAAGTTCATTTTATCTTGTCAAGACAACAACGATGGTGGAATCAGTGATCGGCCTGACAATCAAACCGATATTTATCATACATGTTTTGGAATCGCAGGCTTAAGTTTGATTGACCATTCTCGCTATGGGTTTAAACAAATCGACCCAGTCTACTGTATGCCATCCGAAACAACTCAACATTTTAGGAAATGGAAACGCCTATCATAACCTTGGTATATAGTTAAGATATCGTACATATATTTATTAGCATTTTCTGTACATGATCAACTCTGGCTAAAGACTAAATTTTGACAAGTCGTATACGCGTGGAGGCAGTTCCAAGAATGTACAACGGCATTTCGGGAAACATAACAAGCAAGAATTTTCCAAATACGGCAAATTTGTTGATTTAACACTAAGATAATCATAATTGCAAGCACCGTGACGCATTTTGAAAAGCCGTTAGAGGTTCGGGGCGATGGTCATGAGCAATTGATGTTGATGTCTATATATATATATATCATGTAAGGTAGAATAGCCGATCAAGATCTTCTAATGCACGAACAAAGAAAACAAATAAATTTAAACCATTAAAAAATATTCCTACATAAAAAATTTATATTCTGATTTGCTATACTTCAACGCGTAACCCAGTACGAGAAAATTACATCACGTGTATATCCATCTGCATAGAAAAGGGTCAATAATACATGCAAAGGTATCGAAAAATCGTACCATTTCTGCAAGTTATTTGTACGGTGATGAAGAATAAGATAGTGGTACAAATTAATGATGTTGCAGTATATGCGAGATCTGAAGACGCATATTTGAAGGGAGAGGCCGATCTTGAGTCTTCGATGAATCAGATCCTACATATATATTCAAACAAGGCATCTAGGACAGTTTTTTTGGTGTAATTTATAGTTTAATTTAAGTTGATAAAACGCCTTTAAAACGTATAAAAATGCATTGAGATTGTATTAGGTAGACTAAGTATTCCGTATCGGTAGATTGACAGTTATGAAGGTATGGAACTCCCCAGTAAATGCAGACTCCTCCGGAAAAACTTCCCCAAAATAGATATATCCGGTATCGAATATTATTATGCATATAGTATTTTATTTACAGTTATTTACGATATTTTCAGTTCCCTATATGCGTGGGTTAGGATACCCTGATAAAGTACAGAGCATGCATAGATTAAAGATTTAAATTGTTAAACGACTTTCCTTGCTGCGCAGTTACAGGGAAGTTGCGCCATGATTGGCCAGGCATATGTGTGTTGTGTAGGTAGACACGTCTCTAACCTTCTATTTGAGCCCAGTGAATAACGGATGCTCATTCTCACAATCTCCCATACATGTATCCATCAGTGAGCCCAGGAAACTTTTAGAGAGCAGATTACAGAATCGCCCCAACTCGCCTCAAATGTGGTACGATAGTCCGCATCAGGTTGCTGAGTCAATCTACTATAGGTGATACACCGGCACGGAATGCCGAGCAATAAAACTTTGCATGATGTCTTGAAGCGACACCTTAAACATGAAATCAAAATCTTATCAGCAGCAGATTGTATTCTCGCTAACTCTAAATGCTAATAACAGTTAGAAAATGTTTGCTCCATTTGAGGCGTGGACAGTTACCTTGTGTCGGAGTTGCACTTGCAAATTCCGCGTCATGCGATACCTGCACTACTTACTTGACCCATGGACAAGCAATAACAAAACTAATGACAGGCGGGAAAGGCGGGACAGGCTTGACTACTGTAACCAAGTGCAATGATAACAACCAAGATACCATAGGCGGAAATAGCTGACCACTTATTGAAACAATATGATTATGATACTCATCATCTGTTTGAGATGTGAATGTTGCAAATTAAAATAATCTGCGACATGGTCCAGGGCCCTGTGAAAAAAGAACTTCTGGTGGCAGACCACATCTACCGAGGATAGGTTGATTTCGCTGAGGCTGACCTAAAGTTTAGAATTGGCCAGGATAATATAGCCGCTGAACAGGTGGCATAGGCTAACTTCTAGGCCTTCAAGCGATCTAACAATGCGGGGGTTCAGAATCAGTGAGATTCCATGAGTGGTCTCACCTATGAATCTTAAAATATACTCTAAACTACAAATCACGAGCATCGGAGTAGAATCGAAGAGAGTTATGACTACCGAACAACTGACACTCAGATGACTGGAGATAGTTTTATTGGAGGAAGAATGAATTTAGTGACAGGTAATTAATGCCATGCACTGTAGTGTGTAAATGTACCATGCATGTAGTTGATGAAACTTCAATCTTGATATCTACATTCCATGATGTGCACCCTCACATCACTGGAGTTCACTGGTCTTTGGTCTAGATTGGTACCCCCTGTGTATGATTTCTTAATGTAATTTCAAGCATTCATGCGGAATGGCTTAAATTGTCTACTGTACCTTACGGGAATATTAAACCGGGGCTTACATTGTTGCATCTAATTTCTAGCTATGGCCTGCTGAACAGAGATTCGTAAATATGACGTGGACTAATTATACAAGGCATTAGTGATGAGATCAAACTCGAACCTCGAGCTGAGTTATAAATTGTGCTCGGAATGGTTCAGGACTAGTATCTCGTAATTGGAGTATCAATTCTTGGTCGAATATGGAGTGCTAATTCAATAAGAAGTTGATTGAATGATGGGATTTTTTCTTGTCGCTGTGCTGAATGTGTAGATTGTGAATACTTGTTCCTGTACTCGTTCCACTTATTATTCTTCTCCATCTAAATTGACATGCATTTGGGGTTCTATCTTGGAAAAATGTAGAAATCTCTCTCCATCCAAGCTTCTGCACCTCCTTAAGCTCTCTGAGCAATTTATCTTCCTTGGCCGACCATGTAGTAGACTGCTTGGATTTTCTTTTGATGTGCATTTGAGGCATGCTGCCAGGCATGGCTGTTCCTGGTAAATAAGAGATGCCTGAGTTGGCCATAGGTGAATGTTGGATATGCATAGGGGCTGCACTAGGCATCATGGCAGGATGCGAACCTTGTGATTGTTGCTGTTGCTGGTAATAAATGTATTGTGTGTGGGTGTATTGGGGAAATTGTTGGGGTTGGTTATCGACTTGTTTCTGGTAGTAGTAATATTGAGGTTGTGTTGGCTGTGCTGAAAATGCTAATGGTGGAGAAGATGAAGTAGACATACTTCTATTGGCTTGCAGTTGGGTTTGATATACCTGCAGAGGGTAATATCTTGAAGGAGAGTACTGAAAATACAGATCTCCAGAATCACCACTCATAGGCCTTATGTGCTGGATCATAGGATGTGCAGAAGGAGAAATAGTTGCAGATGGAGGATCAACCGGGTACTCAGAATCAGCAGCAATATCAGAAGTTGCCAAAGGAGGAAGAGGAACATTCGTTAGATCCTCACCCAAACTGAACCGGCTATTATGGGTGGGAATATGGGTGTTGTGAGACATTAATGATAACATATCACAATGATTGAAAAATGGGTAAAGTAGTGATAACGATTATATGGGGTTGAAAAAAATCTGCAAAATAAGTTCCTTATGTATGTTTTGTAATCAGGAACCGATGGGATGGGAATGAATTAGTGAAACAGTCGAGACCGAATATTGAATGTACCGACAAAAAAATAGAAATTAAGCCAATGGTTGATTTAAAAATCAATTACAATACTTAAAATGTCAAATTCTAAGAAATAGGCAAACAGAAAAGCAGGTACCTAGTAAACAATTCTGGCGCCTCGTATTGTAAGAAACGACAATTTCTTTTAATTTCCTTTTTGAATATTAAGGCAGTAAGCTGTGTTTAAAGCTGACACTTGATACCGAACAATCGCCGAGGATTAAGATTAGAGCTGATATCGGATGGAATTGAAATTCGCAGGTGGTTTGTTCTTGAAATTTAGACAATACCAAATGAATGAAGATAGTACTTGCTATTGGTGGAATATCAGATAAGAATGAATCAGATCGGAGTCCTGAAATTAACTTTTGATAATTTACAAAATGTAATGAAGGGAGATATTGATCGCTATAAATATGTTTCGGGGAACGATTCTACAATTGTAATTGAGGCTATATAACTGCATTCAGGGCACCTACTACACGTAGTACTTCTCCAGCATAAAGCTGCACTTCACATAACTTTTAGTCAATCAACAAACCAGATAAAATAATCGAAACAAGGATAAAAAGAATAATTTTTTGAAATAATATTGCAAATCATATGTATTGACTGCATTAGTTACTTAGGCATTAATCACTTAAACTTTACTTCATGCTCAACAATACATTTGTGTTATAAAATATTTTTGTTCAAAGTTTTCAAATTTTATTTTATTTTAGTATAATGCATCCAAAAAAATATTTCGAACAATCGAGGTAAGAAGGCCACAAGAATTAGAGCCACTTTGAAACATACTAACAATAACAAGGGTAACTCAACAACGTTTTTCCAGCTGCACGCTCACAAAGGACAGGCTAACTTAAAGAGGAGTTGAAAAAAATATGCGGAAACCTAATATCTGCCCTTAAGGCTCTTGGCAATCAATTTCTAGGCAGGCTCCTAGCTATAACTATTGTATTTTGTTTCTAAATTGGTGACATAAAAAAGCCTTAGTTAATCTATGGGGACCGCATCAGGATACAGCTGGTTTAATCTCGAATAAGCCTAGAAATTATTACCTAGCTATTTCAGACCGTAATATCAAGATTGGCTCACTATGAAAAATTTCAATCAATCCAAATGAATCACGATGATGGGTCGATTAAGTGGGTATCACCGTAAATATAGGTGCAATGATACATATACGGATCCGGTTATAGGTGTTTAATGCAAATCATCTCGATTATCGGGTGCGGTTTTGCGAAGTAAATTCTTGATCTCATCTAGTTTGCAAATAAGAAACACTGACATGTTAGAAAATATCTAGATAATTACATGATGCATGATGCGTCTACGTCCCACCCACATTTTTTCAAATCTACATGCATAATTATGCGCACGCGGCAGATTATCACAAATAGATTGCTTTTTTCCGTTCGCCATTTTTGGTTTTGCGGCGGATGAGAGGCACTCGAAGATCTTAGTGAACCGTTCAACATACTTGATAGCTACGGTGTTCCGAGATTGTTCCGATACCCGCCTAGATACGGACTTGTTACAAAAATTCGTATCTCCAGCGTTAGATCACCAAGATTTATATTTGGAGCAGATGTTAACCGCTATCTTTTATCAATACGGATTTCCATGTATTCGAACTATGGTTACCAAAACGCCCTTCTATTCAACTAAATGTATGCAATCATCGTCAGCTGTAAAAAAACTCCAAACCTCGTTTCAAATAGTACAGATGTATTACCACATCTGCGATGCTAGAAGTAAACTGTAGCTATAGGCAAGGCGTTTCCAACGCCACTTGCCGACTTCTATTCATCCAGCTATCATGTGCGTCATCTTCTTGGCTAATGTGTGTTTGACATTTCCATCTGTAACATCCGTGCATTCGATCTGAACAATCAAGCAAAGGTAAAAAGTTGCGAAAAATCACAAATTTGCTAGCAAGTATTCAGATCTAGTATCTTAAAGAGATCTAATTCTGATACAATTGGACTAAACTAGGAACTTAATGAATGATAACCTTCTCACCACTCGCATTGATCGGTCAATCAGCGCCAATCTATATCAATCCCCATTAGACATTAAATCCGGTCAAATTATTGAAAAAGTGCCGATAGAGAGACTTGCGATGAGCATCGCAAGTCTCTAGCTCACGTCTATCGACTAAGAACGTCACTGGTCGTCACTCACGTCATGCCCGCATCGTGACAGCTACACATTTACATATTCGTGCGGCAACATTACTTACCCAGATGCCGCACTATTCAACGGATAATCCTCTGTAACGGTTGGTCAATTATGACCCTACTATTATAGTCGGTCCAGTTATTTTACTCGTACCTGTACCTATTATTTCTGAAACCATTAGACCTACTATTGTAAGTCTTCCTATTATTGATGAAACATTTTATTGTGTTTGTGCGTTTTGTGGCAAATTTTTCGACACCGCGAATAAAATTCCGCTTTAATACGTTTATGCCAGGGGCGCAACGGTTTATTGTTTAGGCCATCAAGACAAGACAACGAAAGGGCACTAAGGTGACTTTGTATGCATCGGCGCCGTGGGGTATTTGAAAACTGCGCTTAGTGGGGTGATCGTCATATTCCAATCGTTGAACTTTCCTGTGAGACCAATACCAGCCATGGAAATATGGAAGTGGAAATTGGTGGACACTTTGCGAGTGCACATAATTCCTGCAGTCTTAGAGCGTTGCTCCTGCAAGGTGCATGACAGAATTCCCCCACGATTACGGCAATATCGTACCCCTAGAATCGTCCAATCGTACATCCCTTTGACATGCCTACGATTTTACTGATAATCATGGTTATTAAGGTACTTTTTGTCTGTAATTACCATAATACTCATTAAGATTTTGCCTGTAATTATCATAATGCGTCTACCAAACCTTAATCCATATACACTTTGCCAAGCCACTCGGGGCCTCTATAATGTATGTCCATATGTGGGTGATGCGTATTTGAAATCTAAATTTGAAGTGTGCCGAGGATAATCAACTTGACGATACGACATTGATAAGTGTGCCCTGCGTTTAACTCTACACGGCAACGGATCACCACATACTACATTGGTCACGATATGTCCAGATTATCTTATGCATTTTTAGTTTGGCTTTAAGTATCAGTAGCAACCATAATCAGCCTCACCAAATCCCCAGTAATAAGCACAAGCCCACAAAATCTGAGCATTAGTGTAGCAACTATTTTTGGCTTAGTTAGTAGCTTTGGGTATATCTCCGGATCCCTGGTTGGATTGATTACATCCATAATTATTCAGTTCCTGCGATTCCAAACCTTATCTATAGAGTATAGGTGCTTACGAGAATATGCACTCTTGATGTGGGTCCTAAACGATGAGGTTCTCCGAATTTCACGCTCGTCAATTCAAAGATAGTCCCACTGATTTCCAGCAAATGATCCCATGCTTCAATAAGCGTGATTGTCATATAACAAAAGTGTCCGCAAATAAGGTAAAACTTTCCACAAAATAATCCAGAAGCCCTGAATAGGCGTTAACTTTAAACTTTTAGTCTTAAGGATTCAGCAAGAATCGGACTCACAACTCCTTAATTCCTGATTCTGTAATGCTAAGCTCCATTTCACAGTTGTCCTATGCTCCGGAACTACCAAACTTTATTGCCCACTGTTCATATTCTTCGAGACCTTCACTGGATACACTGGGTCTAATATACTTTAAACTATTGTGAAAATCTTCTAAATTAATCAGCCTTATATTTTCTGTGGCAGTCAGCAATAGTTTATCTCCCAATGATCTTAGTGGGCCCATAGCGGAATCCTTGGCCAAGGCAGTAATATCGGACCCGCTGAAACCTTCTGTTAATTTCATCAATTGATTGTAATCCTCTTCTGACAAGTCATTATTCTGATATTGTAATAATTTCTTGATTTGACTTTTTCTTGTTTCAGCTTCTGGTAATGGAATATATTGTCTTCTCACAAATCTTCTCCTTGCTGCCTCATCGATAGACCATGGTAAATTGGTGGCTCCTAGAATTAAAACTCTTGAAACATCGTCATTTTCTCTTCCTGCAGCAGCACTTGATAATTCCGACCATTGCACCAAAAATTCATTTTTGATTCTTCTTGAACTTTCTACTTCTCCTTCTGTTCTAGAACTTAAAAGAGAATCAATCTCATCCACAAAGACGATAGATGGTGCCAATTTTCGAGCCAAAAGAAACAACGCCTTCACTAATTTTTCTGATTCTCCCAAGTATTTCGAAGTTAATGAAGAAGCACTGATGGAAAAAAATGTAGATTTGGATTCGGTTGCAACAGCTCGCGCCAACATAGTCTTACCTGTTCCTGGAGGACCAAATAATAACATACCTCTTGTTGGTTCACGAAGTCCCCGGAACAAATCTGGCCTCAAGAACGGATAAACCACAGCTTCCTTAAGCGAATTCTTTGCACCCTCAAGACCAACAATATCGTCCCAATAAACTTCATCACCCTTGACTACTATATCGTTTAAAATTTGCTTTGCAGCAACAGGATCAACACCCTTGATATTCGCAATGAATAAATCTTCCTCTTGTTCTAGGGTAAGTTCCTTAGTTTCCTTTGTTATAGACTCTGTTGCGGGTGAAGCTGTAGTAGGTGGCGGGCTAGGTTTCTTAGGAGCTGACTTTATAGGCTTTCTTGTTGGAGAAACGCCTTTGGGTGGAGAAACACCCTTTGATGGTGCCTTTATATAATTGTATGAAATGTTGTTAGAACCATTAACAGTTCTAGATTTTGTGCTAGTCACTTGTTTTGGTTTAGATGCAACCACTTTCTGCACTGCTGGTTTAGAAGTATCCGTCCTTTGTGATGTAACTTTTGGTTTTGGTTTAGAGGTATTTTTCATCAACGCATTAATATTCATAGGTTTGGGTTTATTGTAAATATACCTAGAACCGGTAGTTGCAGTCACTGAACCATTTTCTAATTCTTTAGAAGACATCGAGCTAGTAGGTTCTGTAGATGAGACATCAGTAGCACTTTTGGAGATGTGGCTATTGGAGAGCTTTCCTTGTGGAATGGACGATGAAGGCCTTGGAATATTCCCAGTACTATTATTGATTCTGATTCTTGGAGGTGGTGGAGCAGGAGCAGTCTTCTTAAGGCTCAACTGTTGTAATGAATTAGAAGTGTCTTCATGGTCACTAGCGAAATAGTCTAATAAAACATCATCTTGCTCGTAAGAGGGCTCATGTACTACTGAGATTGTAGGAGCTGATTCATCTTCTAAATCAATCAAATTTGGTTCTTGGTCTTCTGTAGACAACGCAGAGAGTCCTGATGATGTTCTAGAGCCGTTTACTTTCTCCCAATTATCACCAAATTCGAATGAATCTTGATCAAAATCATCAAAAACACTTTCGGATGATTTTTCATTCTTTATATTGGGATTTAAAAGACGCTTGGGAACAGGGGGTTTTTGCCATGACATATTGGCCGCTTTAGATGCTTGTTCGCTCTTATTTTTGGACAAAGAGGGTACGGAATTGGGTCTCAAAGATTTCAACATCGATCTGGTGGGATTTGGAGTTAAAGACTGTCGTTGAGAAGTATTTCTGAGTGAAGGAATGGACATGGACGACAGGGTAGACTTTGGAGGGGCCGGTTTAGCCGATGCTGCTGCCGTAGCTGCAGCTGTCTGTCTTTTTCTGTTAATTTCGTCCACTCGCATCTGGACCCTGATCAAGTGCCTGATATTCTCATCTCGTATGCCTTTTAATTCCAGAAGAATGGACAATTCATCGTTGTTGAACTTGTATACTTGCTTTTCAAACACCTCAATCTTGAAAAGGAGCGATGTATGAAGACTTTTCCATCCTTTAAGAGCATCTTCGATTTTGTATTGCTCCTCCAAAGTGATATACTTGATGGAGAGGTTGCAGCAGTCATCATAAGTCTGCTGGAGCTCTTCGAGAGCCGATAACTGCGGCGGTCTCTTCCTTAGAAAGATCTTAGACATGATGAACTTGAAGTGGTGATAGCTAAAGCTGAAGCGAGTTGGAAGACCAAGATGGCTGTGGTATGTATGGGCCTGCTATTACGTGGTGAATGCGATTAGACCTATGACCGTATTAGTGTTATTAGTGTCTGACTTTTGTCTGACGTGTATGTTGACCTTGTGCTGTTTGGCGTTGACTGGCTGGGTCTTGGTCGTGTAACTTGTATGATTTAACTTTTGGATTACTGTCTGATCAATGACGTCAGAGCGGTGTCTATGTCTATGAGAGAGTGTCGAATGGCAGTGAGTGCAGTATGTAATTGCCTAATGGGATCCAGAACAGGGTACCTGAAATCAAGAATGGATAGGCAAGGAGTGTATAGGCTTGCGGTCACGAGATAGGTGAGGTGGCTGCGAACACCAAAAATAGTGGGAAATTCAGTGAGTTTAGTGAGTAGGAAATAGTAGGAAATAAGCAGCTGGAGGGAGAACCTTTGGACAATCACCACATTAGCATGAACAACTTCAGCTTGATGGTTTAGCTAGAAAAAAATTGGTTTATCTAGAAAATTTTTCTCCAAAGATTAGGTAAGTTAATCAATATATGCTATCATGAATATATGATTTCATTCTCAATAAACACCTTGATGAGGATAAGTACATGGCTATTTCGATGCTTTTTGATACCAGGGAAGTCTGATAATTTTGCTAAATACAATATTATATCAGAGATGGTTGAGGTGCCAGAAAAAGTTATCCATGCCAAAGGAAGTAATCCTTGGGTGAGCTCCCAAGAAAGGGTTCTCGAAAATCTGAACAATTGAATTAATTTACAAAATCCTTAATCTTCACTGAGATCTGTATTTGCTTCCTGGACAAATTATGTTCACATTGTTTTTCCAGGAATAACAGGAGTCTTTTGGTTTTTCTTCTTAAACCTCTAGTTCACTAGTGATAATAATTTGTAAACTGTCTTCTTCCACTAAAAGTGCTGGTGACATCCCTAATGCGTTCGCAAATCTCAGTACAAGCCCCAAAAACCACCCGTTTCCGATTAGATATTTACATGGCCCACTACTACATTGTTTTCTTCCCACAATATCAAGATATTTCCCTGGCACTGAACGTTCGTATTGCCGCTTAGCTACATTGTATTTTTAACTACGGATGTTGTGACATAACGGGATACTCCAAAGTTTCCAACCTTTGAAATATTCTTAGTAGCCACATTTATCTGTCCGTACAATCAACACAAAGCCCACAATACGATCACATCCCTACCATTACTGACCCGCGCCAATCCTCCCTAACTTAATAGGCGAGAAAAGACCCGAATGTAAACGCAATAATAGAAACCCAACCGCATTACTAGCTAGTGCCAAATTTCCGGAGGCAACTTTCTGAAGTTCAAGAGATGGGCCACCGATGCTATATATACTTGTGGCCATAATCCGGGTAACCTGCCATTTCCATCCGGGTAACTTTTGGGGCTTACACGTGACTTACCTATTAGGTGTAGCATAACCCCAGCACTCCATAATCATCTTACTACATGGGTTTATCTGACATCTTGGTCCCAGTGGTTTCGTTCTTCATAACTGCACTTGAATTTTCTTTAAGGCATGCGGTCAATTTTTTAAGCTGGGCTTCTCAAACGTATCCCAATGCATTCCAAACTACTATAGGAATTCTAGCTGTTTATTTGGCATATAAATCAATAAGAAAGATGGTGAAGATATGGCTTGATCTTATTATAGCCTCGATCAAAACGGTGGTTTTCATTTGTATAACAGCTTCCTTGGTATTAATTTATGTTAGAGGCTTTCATAAACTTGTGAACCAAGATATACCATATATGAAATGTTTATTTGATAGCTATTTTGCTAAACCGGATCCAACCACAACTTATTCGACGAGGCGTTGGTTTTTGGACACGGTTGGACATTTAACTAATACCAATTTTGACCATATCATGGCCAAAATCAAAGAACCATTACACTACTCCACACCTACACCTATCCCAGATTTTGATCCTTACGACTATGATCCTTCAGATTACTTCAAATATGCTCAAGACCATTTCACTAAGAAAAACGACGGTTTTTTTGATGGATTTTCAACATTCTTTAACTTTTAATGAGTTGCGTAATCATTATGATAGTGCTAGATTTTATGGTTATAGTGTTTTAAGTTATGTTATAGTAAATCTTATGAGCATACTAACGAATCACGAAAGAATTGCGTACAAATTTAACAATAGTGACAAGTATTGAATTGGTTCATAAGCAGAATGCTACTGAGTCCTTGACTCCCTACAATATTCTATATGCACATTTAATTATTAATACCTACTATACTTGTTTCTCGTTAACCTTCCCTTTCTTCTGATCTTGCTCGGGTAACTCATCTATACATTGCAACCCGTTATCTGTGACAAAAATACTGCTCACCAAACACAACCCAATCAAAGGAATAGTCAATATGAAATAGTTTTTAATTGCCTTCATGTACATGGATTTAATTAATTCCAATTGAGGCTTACTTAATCCGGAAGGATCTATTCTTGTATAAATATGAGTCTTCATATAATTTAAGAATGTTTGACTCAATATCGAGTCGGCACCTTGATTGTTAATTTCTTTCAAAAGACTGTTGCTCACGATTAACGAGGCCATGGCGACACCAACGGCACCACCAAAGGATCTCAAAACATTTCTTGCTCCAATAACAACTGCCCTTTCTGCTTTTCTCGACTGGGCCTGAGCCGCAACCATTGTAGGTTGAAACGTCCAACCGATTCCACAACCCATTATCAACAAAATCACCACAATAACTCCAAATTTTGTGGTTTTATTGAAAATCATCAACAAACCACAAGAAATGGTCCATAAGGTATAACCAGCGACAATAACCCATTTGTAGTGACCAGTTCTGGACATGATTTGACCAGCTCCAATCGACATAAGAGACATTGGAAGCACTAAGGGAAACACAAAAATTGCAGAATGAATTGCACCTAATTGACGAACAATTTGCAAGTAGTATGGAAGATAATACATGAAACTGAAGTATGCCATTCCGTAGAAAAAATTTGACCCAAGAATGATGGCCAAAGACATCCGACTGAACAAGCCAATTGGAATCATTGGAAGTTTAGGGATTTTCCATTCAATCAACAAAAATCCAATCATACAACAACCACCAACAATAAACATAGCAATGACTATGCTACTGTTCCATGCATAAGTAGAACCACCACCACTGATTGGAATTAAAAGTAAGGTCAAACTGGCGGTAGAAAATATCCAGCCCAAGTAATCGATTTTCTTAAACTTTTCAGTTCTGGAAAGAACATTGGAAAGTTTTTGAGAATTGGATTTATCGTCTATTAAATACCAAATAGTAGCCATCACCACCACAATTAACGCAGGCATCATATGGTAAAAATTTCTCCAACTACTGTGTTCAGAAAACCCAGCCATAATTAGTGGTCCTAATGCATTTCCAAGACCTACTTGGGCACCTAAAATCCCTTGATATTTACCTCTTTGTTTCAAAGTAACAATATCACTTAACATCACCATGGTTAAGGACTGAGTCCCACCGGTACCAATACCAGCAAATGCTCTAAAGATATAAAATTGGGGCCCCGTTTGAGCAAACCCACATGCCAAATCTGCCACTGCCAATACAGCTAACGATGTCAAAAGAATATTCTTGCGGCCAAAAATATCCGCCAATCTACCAAATAACACCTGGCATACACAGTTGGCCAATAACGCAGCAGTACCAGCCCAATTAATGGTGGTTTCCGCATTTAGATCCTTTGCAATCTTGGGTAATGCGATGGTGACCCCGGTTTGATCACAGAATGCAATAAATAATCCTAAAGAAAGGGCTGCAAGGCATACTAGCAATTTCTTCAACGGCAAAATATTGAGATGGGCATCACCCAAACGATCGGAGAGTTTATGCTTTTCCGAAGTAGACACTATGGGTGTTAACCCACTAGAAGCATCTTGAGGATCATGGCAATCACGGCCATGATCCTCATCGGTGTCATGAGCATCAGTTACATCAACGTTTGGCACCGAGCCTGAAGTGCTGACAGGTTCCATGGTGGAATCTTCCTGTTTTGCACCCATTTGCGTTTTATCTGATCCGGGCATTGTTTAGATCACCTACATGTTCACAAAACCCTTGCCAAGGCTTGCGATTCCCCAGTTTATATAGTAAAAAATTTTCGGGGCGCAATCGGTGTCTCGGAGTAACTGACGTTATGCAACATCCAACGGATGGGTGCGGAAAAGATAATACTGGGGGGTTGTACCAACAAGGTTAATTCTGGCTCAGATTCACGGAATCAGGCTATTGTTTCAGATGGAAGGGGTCTAGACGCTGTTATTTTGGGGTGGTTAGACGATTTTCCCAGGCTATTTGCCCCAATAACGGCCTAAAAGCGTTGAGATTCCGCCATCAATTGAATGGCATCGATTAATAATCGAGTGATAACGCCGGGATCTTAACCCTTTTGGGCCGTTTATAAGCACTACATGAAGGATTTTCTATTGTAAAGATTTCGGAGCCGGAGCTCGGGGTATACCCCGCAGGTCAAATACCGCCATCCTGGCCATCAGCAATCCTTATTGAGTTTTGAGTAGTGTGCACTAGGGATATCTCCGGGATTGTAGCGGAAATAGCGGAGAAAGCAAATACCGGATGGTTAAATTGAGTGAGCATCACTTGTACAAAGAAGTATCATACAATGTGAGCAATATTACTAAAGGTATTTGCTAAACCCATACTTTAACAGCCATTGGTGTATCAGGTTCACATTTATTAGAATTTTCCAACTTTTCCATTTTTTTCCAATTATTATCATTTTTATCATTTTATCGTTTTATTATCCGTGTTTAAGGGGAAGAAAAGCACGAATCAATATATATAACGCAAGGTTTTTCAGATGGAATGCTGAATTATAGAATCGGGATGTCCGTGGCACATTTCCGATTGCTTTGGCATTCCATCCATGTCCACTTTCTATATCTTTCTATACTAAGTGTTTGGTATATAGCACTTACTTTCAGAGTATTCTAGGAAATCATTAAGAAATTCGCTAAACACAACTTGACCGTATTTATCTTGAGCATGCTTACCCAAATGATCCAGTATTATCTTTTTAAGTTTGGCTCACATAGTATTTATGTTCAAATATTAAATGTAGTGGAGTTAGCTTAACTTGTAAATAGTATATCAACTTAATTTATAGTAAGGTACTAGCTAAAACCATTGAAACTATTTATAAACTTGTCATGTATCAGCATATCGTACTGGCTTTTTGGTTCTGTATCAAAATACTATTGAATTTAATTTAAGTTACCTAGAGTATCACCAGTTTATTTGAATTTGGATATCCAAATCATTGCAGTAAAGGAGCGACGTAGCTCAAGTAGCTTTTTAACCTTGAACTAGACTCATATAATTAGTAGTCTAACAGCAGAAGAAATAGAAGAAAGCCGGAGCTTGCGCATTTAACTTAAAATAAACTTTTACACGCGTCGTTGCTTATTAAATTAGGCGGCAGGCCATATATTTTTGCGGGGGCAAGATGTGTCCAAATACGACAAACGTGTCAATTGTTATTACGAAGTAATAATTATATCTTGACTTTAAAGATACAGGGCGTGGTTGCAATCAACTATATCCAAAGATATCTATTTAGGAACGTTCAAATCTCGCAACCTTTGATCTAATCGGAGTTGTTCTAAAAAGCACCTAGATTTAAAATATCTAAAAAATTATTTATCCGAAGATGAAAAAAAAATAGCATGTCGCGTTAATACTTTATTTGATATTATATAGAAATTCGCACAGCTCAGCTGATTTTGGAAAATATTTTGTTGGGATGATTAAAAAGTGAGAGATATATATTGAAAACAATCGTAAATTATAAACTCTGCTGAT
This sequence comes from Suhomyces ambrosiae, assembly GCA_030568575.1. Classification (NCBI taxonomy): domain Eukaryota; kingdom Fungi; phylum Ascomycota; class Pichiomycetes; order Serinales; family Debaryomycetaceae; genus Suhomyces; species Suhomyces ambrosiae. The sequence continues at coordinate 35,308 of JAJMGA010000028.1, forward strand.
GAATTTTGGTAAATTTGGTAGTTCAATAGGGTTCAAGACTAGGTGATACAACCACAAGCTTGTTCCATTCTTGAGTAAATAATTAATGGCCCGTGTTCCATTAAAGGCAACCCTTGGCATTTATCATAATATTCTGAGCATATTCTTAAGCCGATATTATGTATCATTGTTCTTGATCTGCTCTGAGAACACATATGCAATCATATTTTGGGCTTAATAATTGATAATACTCCTAATTATTGGTATTTGATCCGATGCATGGGGTGCGTTTGAAGATCAATAGCATCTAAAGTCTGGGACACGGAATTAGCACATGTACCAATAATATTTGATATAATTTTCCATTACGTGGTCCATCAAATTACGATATATAATTAAAGGATCTCGTATCCATGCTTCCGCTCATAACTTAAGTCGTATATGCTCTTTGATTTTTAACTCATAATATAACTCACCACTCTTATACAATTCCGCTTTTCATGCCGATGACAGCAAAGTGGTAATTATTTACTCATAGATGAAAAGAGATAAACTAGGATACTATTTCCTTGTGAATTATTAACTCTAGATAATCATACGTTGAACTGTTCCTTCACTATAGTCGGGTAGAAATCAGAGGAGCCCCAGGAATTCTCGAAAGAAACAATTTAAGTCTATATTTCCTGACTTGAAGCTAGGCCAACTTGGCCCCTTCTATAGCGAGAAACTGGATAGCGAGAAAACGGTATAACAGTTTAGACTATCTGTAAGTGGATTAGACTTAGCCATCGATGATCTAAGTAACTAAAGTTAAAACAGTGACTGTTGCATTGAGACTTGGCCATATTTTGGAAGCCAAAACTTCCGAAATACGTAAAATGGACATAACGGAAGGCTCCTCCTATATCGAATAAGTACCAGAGCCATTTAGGTTGCTACAACAAAAGGACTTCGTGGCCAAGTTGGCTAAGGCGTAAGACTGTTAATCTTAAGATCGTGAGTTCGACCCTCACCGAGGTCGCTTATTTTTGAATCTTTAGCTGAATAAGTTAATAGATTGTTTTTTTAGCTAGTGAAAGAGAAGGCCACTAGGATCTACTTATAGGTTATAGAATATGTCCACCATTAGAATTAGGAACGTTGTTGTTTAGTAACATCAATATTTATTGGAAAAATTATGTTGATAGTACTACGTTCTAAATTACACTGAGACTAATATATTCTTTCAGGACCAGAAATTTTATGAAAGTAAGCTTGTAGAGCAATTCATGGTAATGCCCAAGTAGCTATTGAGTCCATTCCTATGGTGGATTTTCAAATTCACTTATTTTTCTGGCCACTTCTGAAGTTGATCAGTTTGATGTTCGCTATGCTTGGCTACATTTAAGGTGTGTACATTGGCCCTGTCGGGCCATCTCCATTAACCAAATTACATAATTATTTGATAGATAAGATTCATAATGTAGTATTGACAAATGTGATTGATTCCTTTAAGAATTCAAATGCTAGCGCTGGATCAAGTATCACCAGCTCTTGCTTGCTGACTCCAATTACTTCTTACCACTCTTCTTGATACCTCCTCCAACTAAAGGACCTCCCTTCTTGGCCTTTTCAGCCATGGCTTTCTTGGCTTGAGCATCAGCCTTTTGTTTGGCCTTGAAAGCCATATCGTCTTCATCTTCATCCACAACCTTTTTCTTTGGGGCCTTGAGAGGCTTGGCCTTACCACCTTGACGTCCGGACATAGTGCTAGTAGTTGGTGATAATTTCGAGCCTTGAAGGTTTTTCCAACCTGTAAAGGGCAGGGCCAGATCGGTGCACGCACGAATCTCTATCAGGTGCAAAATAGATGGGATCATATTCATTTATATTGAATACTGATCTGACCGCATTGACCGGCTAATGGCAAATGGTTTGGGATTGAGGTTATTGGCTGGCTGGAAAAAGCTCAAGGCAACTTTTCTGAACTATTTTTAAGTATTATAGGGATTTAGCAGCTCAGGTGTTCTAGTTGGTAGTTAATTCTATGGAAACACTTTTTCTTTCGGAAGTACAAATTTTGATCTGTACATAGTATGTGGAGAAGAGTTCTCCTCAGTATTTATTCTTATTACAATATATACTAAATCATCATAACTTAAACTTTCATCTCTTTCTTCAAGATTAATTATAGGAATAGTATAACGATAATCTGATCTAACTAAATTTAGAGTGTCCAAATTTAGAGTGTCCAAGGTATTCTAGAATATTACTGGTACTTATATAAAAAATGGTAAATATGATAAAAGATTAATTTAGGAAGAATATTTCTATCTTCGCTTTAAACATGTTGATAAGAAAAAAGTTGAAAATTTAACTAAATATAAAGAATTACATATTGTTTCGAATATTTTTATTTCTTGAAATCGTCGTTTAACATTACATATAATGCACAATCCAATATTAGCGTTCCGGTGCAATTATGTATCTTTCTTTCCATTTTTCCATTCGTCTATATCTATATAGGTATATACATTTATATGTGTATATATTAATATCCACCTATGCAAATTATTTATTGACAGCTAATAAGAAATAGACTGATGGGCTGGTTTATGACATAGAAATCAGAAACAATTTCTCAGGTAATTAGAAACCATCGACACTGGAAAAAGCAAAATTCTCCAAGATACTGAAGTATGGGTTTTATTCTCAGACCCACTAATTCAGCATTTCAAATAATCTACTTCACTCGGTTCCAGCTTGAAACCATTGCTCACTCTACTAGTTAACCAGCAATACAGTTTACACATTATCATCAACCTGTAAATTCACACTAACTCCAACAGACACCCTTACCGCCAATCGATTATCAAGTCTACCTTTGCCAGTCCAATGGGGATCCTTACAACTCCGGACAAGGAGAAAATCAAGCGTGCTGTGCCCAAAGCAAACAACAAGATCATCGATGCTACCGTGGCAAGACTTTACATAGCATATCCAGACCCCACCCAATGGACCTATACGGGATTAGTGGGTGCAATCACACTTGTGGACGATTTAGTGGGCCACACTTTCTTTCTTAAGCTTGTGGACATCTTGGGACATCGAGGGGTGTTGTGGGATCAGGAATTGTATGTCAATTTCGAGTACAATCAAGATCGAAAGTTTTTCCATACGTTTGAGATCGAAGATTGCTTGGTGGGATTGTTGTTTGAAGACACCAATGATGCTGCACACTTCCACAAGCGGGTGACCACTCGCCAGAAGCATGGATCGAAGCAGACTGTGAATAACAAGAACGCAATTGCGCTCAAAGACCGTGCTGGTCCCAAAATACAGCTGAAACCGGGACCTAGGGGAGAATATGTGGATCTGAACACGGCCCAGAGGTCGAGAAGAGCAAAGGGTGTGTTGTACTACGACGACTTGCCTCCTCCCGAATGGAGATCTTTGTATGCTGAGTTGGAGGCTGCTGGAATCACTGAAGACATGATAGCTGACAATAGAGAGTTTATTAAGGATTACATTGCAAAACAGGGAGGTCCTTTAGTTGGCCTCGAGCCGCCTATTCCTCGAAAATTACAGAGAAAGCAAGAAGAAGCGATTTCTGCTCCATCAAGAGTTTCTTCATCCTCAACCAAGGTGAAGAAAGCTCCTCCTCCACCACCTCCACCAGCTGCAAGTGACTCTTATTCAACTCCAACACCACCACCTCCACCAGTTCATGATTCAGAAAGTGAGTATCACAGCGAAACCCATACTGATTCACCAGCATCGTCTTCTCCAGCACCAGAGGCTCCCACTTCACCTCTGCAACCGAGATTCAGATTACCGCCGGCAAATGCTGTCATTCCCCAAGTTAGAAACTCTCTGTTGCCTCCTCCTCCATCTCAACAAGTCCAAAATGGAGCTCCTACATTGCCTCCCCAAAATACTAGACCTCTTCCGGGAGTTCCTGGCCAACAGCCCAGCGGTTATGGCCAGCCATATCACAATGCTCCTCCTCCACTAAGTCAGCAAAATAGACCAGGTCCTCCTCCGCCACCTAGAGCGAATACTGGTCCACCACCACCACCTAGAGCTGGCCCAGTTCCTCCTCAAAGAACTGGTGCAGGTCCACCACCACCCCCACCTCCAAGAGCAGCCAGAGCAGCTCCAGGAGGAGGTCCACCACCACCACCCCCTCCAAGAGCTTCGAGAGCCTCTGGTATACCACCACCACCCCCACCTGGACACCCAGCACAAAATTATGTGCCCCAAGCACCTCCACTGGCACCAGTTAGTGTTGTACCACCACCACCACAACGTCCAGCTGCACAGGTACCTCCATCATTACCTCCTATGGTAAGCCATCCACCACCACCACAAAGAGCAGTGCAGCCCTTGCCTCCGCCATCTCAAGGACCAGCACCAACATTACCACCTACTTCAACTGGCGGACCACCACCACCTCCCCCCCCAATGCCACAAATGTCTTCTGGAGGACCACCACCTCCTCCACCGCCTCCTCCAATGCCACAAATGTCTTCTGGAGGACCTCCTCCACCACCACCACCACCTCCAATGCCAGAATCAGTCTCTGCACCACCAGCAGCCACAGGTGACCCAAGCAGAGATGCACTTTTGGCATCTATTAGAGGAGCAGGAATTGGTGCTCTTAAAAAGACAGACAAGTCTCAATTGGAGAAGCCGAGTGTACTTCTTCAAGAGGCCAAAGGTGAACCTGTGGCCACGTCCTCAGGACCTGCCGCCGGCCAGCCTGCTACCATGGCAGATGCTTTGGCTTCAGCATTGAGTAAGAGAAAGGGTAAGGTGGCTCAGAGTGACGACGAAGACGATGACGACTGGTAGGTAGAAAAATACAAAGCAGCATATGATCTTAAGAAATGTAGAGACAATTTTTTATGAGATGACCTTGGAATGATATTCAACTGAAGAAGCTACATATTATAACTAATGGTATTTGCATTAACTGGATATGAATAATTTGCAATGGAAACTTTGATCAACGTAATTTCACCGCTTCCATAAGAACCGAGTGCTATTAAAATATACCGATAGGAAATATTGGTTTTAATGAAAATTGATTAATTAATTTCTGAAATATGAATTAAGAAATGGGCTTGTGTCATGACATATTGGATGGAGTGTAATATTTATAGTTCAGGTAGAGTAGTTAAAAAACAATAAGAAAAATAGAGTATTGAAGGAGGTGTGCTGAATAAATAAAGAGAGAAATGAAATACAATTAATGAAGAATTCTAAATAAATTCAACAGAATATGTGCTGCTAGCAGATATTGTTTCAGATACCAGATACTTTGTTCAAGCCTCGTAGCTATAATATAAGTTCATATTTAATAGACTAAATCAAGATCTAGTTATACTTTTCACGTGACCACATCGGCTGAATAAAAAATTATAACAGTACTCTTCCATCTACTAATGTCCAAAACAAGAGCAGAAGTACAGAATCTCCTTGATTCGTACCGTGAGGCCATCCAGTACTGGGTAGAAGGCTTAAATGACCCACAAAATGCATCCAAAATCCAATCTGCAAAAGTTAAAGATCCCTTAGATGAACTCAAGAAATTGGCCAAATTGATTAGAGCACACACCACCAAAGTAGGGATTATCTTTAAGCCTCAGAACTTGGCCAAGGATGCCAATCCTGCCTACAATACGGTTCAGAAGCTTTCTGAGACTGCAGTGCTTCTCATTTCTGTGATGGTACAATTGCGACCAGTTGAAATATCTGAATTGTTTTACAATGAAGTTTTATTGCAAATTAAACAATTATTGCTAACCAACATTGGGTTTGTGGACGAGTTGAAATCGGTGTTAGAAGATGTAGATGAGTTGGCAAAAGATGAGGAATCGAAATCGGAAGAGGTAAATGGAAGATTGGTTGCTGTTGGAAAGATATGGACTAATTGTGACAACTTATTTAGTTTGGTGCAAAATGGAAAACTTGGACTTTTAACTGATAAGATCAAGGACAATATAGCATTGGTTGATGATGGGTTTGAAGAGTTTGAAGAATGGTGTGAAAATCCACAGGAAGTCGATGATGATCCATTTGGTTTGGAGAGTGAGGATGAAGAGGATGAACTTGACGGTGCTAATCCTCCTAATGAAGTAGATGATGAAGATAGAGAACAGTTGATTACATATGCCAAAAAATGGCTCAAGAAGATCGAGTTAGTTAAACTCTTGATGGCATCATTTAAAAAGTCGTTACCTGCAACTACTACAGGAGAACAAGTGGATCTGATCTATAAACTCCAACAAAACGTTGTGAAGGCCATAGACAAATTGATTGTGGATTTAATGTTGAACGGAACTGTTGATGAAGAACTTGATGTATACACGAAAGAAATTACACAGGAGTCCAAAGACTTGGCCAAACTAGCACAGCTCATACATACCAAGAATGCCAAGAAGGCCAAGTGGTATGAAACCTGGTTAACCAAGTTTTAGAGACCCGAATCCAGAAAGTTGCGGGCTATACATGAGGCCTGGCCTATACAACTAAGGAGCAAAAATTATATAATTAGCCCAAAATTAATGTCTAAAGTATGATTTTTCATTGGACGGGTTAGAGAAATCTCCAGGATAAATACCAGTGGATACATTCGGTCGCCATTAAATTAGAGAGACTGGAAAGTATTCCTCTATTATGGGAAGGATGCTTTATTGCAAAACTATATATTTTATTGCCTAAGTAAGCTGATCACAACTTCAATCCCAAATACTTGGCATGATGCTTTGCATGATCCTCCACAAAAGAACTGATAAAAAAGTAGGAATGGTCATAACCCTCAACTATCCTTAAATCAACGTTTCCAGCGTAATTTGAATCCTTAGCTGCGGCCACAAAGTTTTCTGGTTGAAGATGCTTTTCCACGGCATAGAAGGAGTCCAGACCACCTTGGTGAATCAATATATCTGGCTGCAGAGCATGAGTATAATGTTTAATTAAATGTGTAGGGTCGTATTTGTACCAGTCTTCTTTGTTACTTCCCAAAAGCTGACTGAAAGCTTTGTCTCCCCACTTTGAATTCGATGGGTTGGCCACGGGTGCAAATGCAGAAACGGATTTGTATTTGTCGGGGTTACGTAAAAACCCAGTCAAGGCACCATATCCACCCATCGAGTGACCGGTAATGGCAACATTGCCAAAGTCAAGCTCAGGAAAGTGCTCAGCCAAGGCCTGGGGCAATTCTTCATGAACATACGAATACATGTTGTAGTGGTTTTTCCAGGGTTCTTCAGTAGCATCCACGTAGAAACCGGCCCCGGTTCCAAAGTCCCAAGAATCATCTTCTCCTTCAATTCCAGCACCTCTGGGAGAAGTATCGGGAAACACCACTGCAAATCCGTATTTGGCAGCAAAATACTGAAAAAACGACTTCTCGGTGGCGTTGTTTGGGGTACAAGTCAAACCTGAAAGATAAACCAACACTGGCACTTTTTTGTTAGTGGTTGGAGGAATGTATACATTGACATCCATGTTGGTATTGGTGAAGCGGGAGGAGTGGGCAAGCTTGTAGAGGAAGCCCCCGAACTGGTGGATCTTGGCGTTGGTGGTGAACATGTTCAATAAAGACTGGTAATGAACTTGCTGTGGTTAAGTATGTGCGAGTGATGGGTATCGTTTCCCAAAGGGGACAGTGGATCCGACACAAATAACCGTGAGTATTAGTAAGGTATCATGGAGGGTGACAGGAGTAGACCCAATGAACTTCACTTAGTGTATCCACTTTAATTAGGACTAACCACTACTCAGTTTAATTTAAATAAATCCATATTTAATAGTTTACTGAGGTTTCCATAGTAGAAAATTGGTCATATGTGCCAAAGCTCTAAGATTGACTCCAACAGAGCCAAATTTAAAGGGTAATTAATAGTCGTGAATACAGATATAATTGGACAGTTTGATTCTGCTGTAGCTAATCTCACCCATATCCATGTCTCATCAAATATTCCATTGGAATTTGGGCTTGGTATAACCCAATTATAATAATAAAATGTACTGATAAATCAACATCACTTTTGCAATGTTCATGATATTCAATTAATTGACTATAAACTGGATTTTCCTCTGGGCTCATAAGGCAAGAGCAAGGCTATGAAACCAGATACAATAAATAGAGCTCCCGAAACAAAAATAGGAGCCGAAGTAGTAAGATCGGCAAAAATGGCAATGATTGGAGCAAAAACCCCAAAAATTCTGTTAAAGGAAGCCGAAAGTCCAACCCCAGTTCCTCTGATTTTGGCGTAGAAGATTTCAGGAGTGTAGGCGTACAAGACTCCATACATGATATTGGAGCAAAACGAAAAAGCACAATTCCAACCAAGCAAAGCATTAGGGGTTTTTGCGGTTGTGGATGCAAAAAGGAATACACCTGTCAAAATTAGGGAACCAAATAAAGTACCTTTTCTTCCGATCCTCAACTCCACCAAAACAGCAGCCACGAAGGCACCAGGAATACCAATCACTGACACAATTAAAGAATTTCTGTAGGTGGTTCTGACACTCAATGGTTTGTTCGCTTTACCATTACTATTGTTTTCTAGATAGTATGGTAAGAAAGCATTGTACAAGGGGAACGCAAGTCCAATCAATCCCCACATGAAGATAATTAGAGAAGAAGAGAATGCCAATCTTTTATTAGCAAAGCATTGACGGATATGAGAAAAATCGAATTTTTTAAGTCTTTCTTTGAGCAATTGATTGTTTTGAAACAAAGATTCTTTTGACTTGACTGTATCAACACGATCTTTTCCATACTGCTCTTCTATACGAAGTAAATCTTCAATAGTGAGTGGAGGAGGCTTTCTATTGATAGTAGCAATTCTGTTGAGAGATTCGAGAGCCCGCTCGTTATCACCACGAGCCAAGTAGAATTTTGGAGATTCAAAAACTCTAAAGGCAAAACGAAGAGCAAACATCACCAAAGTTAATCCACCCATGGTATATAAAAAATAACGCCAACCTTTATTATCAGCCTTGTAACAAATGCTTGCAGTGTCATCACACGAAAAGTTACTGATAAGAGCCCAAGACAACAAATTGGCAATAATTTGACCCAAAGCCCACCACGAAGACATGGCGGTCAAGATCCACTGGTGGGTCGAAGGTAAAGCTTCCAAGAAAATAGCCGAATCAACTGGTAAGTTACCACCGACCCCAAAACTCCAGAGTGCACAAAACACCCCCAAGGCTGCGAAATTGGGGGAAGCCCCAGCAACAACCCCAAATATCCCCGTAAACAAAAACGTAAAATTAAATGCCCATCTCCGACCAATAATATCAGAAGATAAGGACCAAAAGGCAGCACCGGCCAAGAGTCCCAAATTTTGGGCTAAAGTAAGATATGGGGCCCTATGAGGAGGGGAATGGACCCCGTTAACCTCGTCCAATCTTGACAAGATCAACGAGGTCACAATGGGCCAGGCATTGTCAGACAACCACCCAAAACCAGCTACCACAAGCAAGCCATACTGGTAACGTCCAAACCCTATCTGATCAATAGCACGCGACACGACCTTGGATTTAGCCAAGTATACTGGATCACCATCTTCGTCTCTGAACAAGTCGTAAGTGCCCGAGTCACTGCCCGAATCAGACTTGTAGGTTTCAGACACCTGGATGGGACGATCATCGTCCTCAGAAAACGCCTTCACGGCAACGTCTCGATCAGACATCGATTAACAACGAGAGCAATCTTGATAGCAAGGGAAATCTGAATTGGTAAGGGCAATCTGAATTGAGAGCGTGTGGTAACAAAACGGTTCCAAGGGGAAATTACAAAACAGCACAAGTAAAGATGGCAATTGGCCCGAGATTAGCTTTTGAAGCGATCTTGTCTAGAAAAGAATGAGATTAAGTATCAAGTTCTACGTACTGCATGCAAACCAGATAGACTTTACATCTGAAAAGCAGCAATTGCTGTGGCATATTGCAAATTTCGTAATTCATACATGGCACGGCATTATCATTAAATGTCATTAAGAAAAGTACAATTTTGAGGGGAACGGCGGTGCGTCGTATCCGGGGTATCCACGACCGGGGGATAATCCAGTAACAGGACTTATCATGAAACATTCTACTTCATAAATTACTAGCTGGATGTGTTACTGAGGCTGATCGATACAAAAATTGATCGTTATCTCAACGTTTGTGGCGATCTTGGCACTAAATTAATGGAGTTCGGTTGGATGGTTCCGGTAAGATATCCGTACGCATGCAGGGCGCATGAGGTAACTGAAATAAGAAAGAAGTTCTCCTGCCGAGTACCCTAAATTGATTATCTATTTCTATAATTAATACTACGCCTTATTGGGAGGATGTGCATATAGTGATTGTCAAAACTTGGCACTTACATGCAGCAGCGTATGCATAGCATACAGAACTAGTGGAAAATGGGCTTACCTGCGAGCTAATAGGAAAATTGGTAAACGGGAACTGTGTTTCGATATGGAACTTCGCTCGAACAATAACGGTTACTGCCAAGAAATAGTTGGAAATGACTAAATAAACAAACATATCAAGATTCACCTTTAATTGCCGAGAAGCGAATTGTCTTATTAGCTACATGGGATACAAGTGCTGTGATAATTATAGGTGTTGATTTATAACTTCCTTAAATTGTGCATTTATTTGGTTTGGCTACCTGAGTAAAAATTGTTTGAACTTGCGGGCAATGGGTGCTGAGCTTTAATAATGGCTAATATTGGACTGATCTTTGTAAAATTACTTATCAAAGTGTTTACGAATAAGTGGCTTACATTCCGATGCAATTAAAAAATGTTGTTACATTAGTTTATCACGAATGGCACACCCATAATGATATTTTTTAGCTTTTCGCTACAACATTCTTCTGTCAATTTCAATCATCTAATTTATCCTATTGAACTGGTAAAATCCACCTTCTTCGAGCTTCAATTCATATTCTTCTACCTGCCAATGCTTAAACCAACTGCGTACGGCAGTCATTCCTTCTCTATGGGCCTTACCACGGCCTCCTTCTTTTGCGTGCGCTTTAGTTTCCCACCAACAAGTAGCTAAATTTTGTCCATGAACATCATCTGGAGTCCCAAACCAATATTTTAATAAGCCCCCGGATTCATTGGCTTCAACGTGTGAGTCCTTGTCAACCTTTGCCAAGAATCTTCTATTATCGGCAGATGCTTGAACTTCGGGCTTAAGAATCAGCCTGAAGGCAATAATATACACGCTTGTTGGTTCAATTTCAATGTTGAGTTGTTTAGCATAGTTTCTAGTTAGTTCAATAACTTTGGCAATATTAAAGGCTTGGTCATAGTCTTGGAAAGCATAATCCTTGGTATGAGGCTCAAACGATTGCAAGGCTAATGCTATTAATCTTTTGGTTTCGGGAACTCGTGTGAGATTTAACCAATGCTCTTTCTCATAGTATGGGGAGGACCTGATTTGATCAATGTCTCGAACATCAAGATGAACCGATGCTTGGTGAACTGGGGTGAGGAGATCGATATCATCTTCGATTCTGGCAGTAGCAGTTGCGGTCATGGATGCAAATTATGATGAATACAAAATGGAAATTGTCAATTAAAAATATCCACGGACTCACTATATTTCAACCATAAGACTGGGAGCCTTGGAAGTTCTGGGCAGAGTCAAATTGGTAACTAAAACATCTCATAGAGCCACGGTGTGATGTGACGAGTTTGACTTATGTCGCGAGTACAAAAAACTGTGGATGAGCCTACGGCTGTATACCAAGAAAAGATGCAAAAGAAGAGTCTATTCACGTGCAATGATGTTCTTGTGATTCGGAGCCATTCGGGCCCGCTCGGTAGAATATCGGAAGCCTCGCGATGTTCTTCCGTAAATCAGGGTGACATTGCCAATGATTCGTGCACAAATAACGGTTCCGTATCTATCTCAATTGGGAATACTTCTAGAATCCCAGGTGCAGGAACGGCCTTTCTAAAAATTTTGAGAATTGAACATTATCATATGCAAAGTTAAAATCGGCTGATTTTCGGCGATGGGCCGTAAATCTTCAACGTTCGATGCGGAGAAGACGAACCCCATGTATGACGCTAAATACAAAGTGTAGATCATAAGTAACAGCCAAATACTTGATTTCTTGAATATGCTATGCCTTATATCAACATAAGGTTCTAGTTTTTATTAAGCCAAGCATTTTCGGCTCACTCCCTTATCTGCAGATATTAAATCTTGCAATATCTGAAGTCTGAAGCTGTGAATGCTAGTGAGTACTATGTGAAGATATAACTATATATATATATATATATACCAAATTATACCAGGCATAGTAAGGTATACATAAATCTAAGTTAATATATCAAACCTACTTCACATGCTTTACATGATGTAAGTTCCTTACATCAGAGAATATGCTTACATCAGAGAATATGCTTACATCAGAGAATATGCTTTAAAATACTGCTTACTCACATAAAATTGATATCATTAGTAATTTTAATAATTTTTTGTTATTTGCACATGCGAAGCTTTAAAAATTAGTCGATATATATTTTAGTGAGTTCTTTATAAGTATTATTTCGGATAATCATCTACGCATTCTTTCATATTAGCCGAAAACTTAAATAATCCTGCGGTGACTAAAATCAATGCGCTTAGATATGATTATGATTTAACAATTGACGTGTGCATCATAATATCGAATCCAACTATGTAGGTCTAGAGAAAATTCAGTTACATAACAATACACAATTCTGAATAAGTAACTTGCCAGTAAGCATTATTTTCATGGAAGAAAAAAAGTTCTATACATGATTTAGACAAATAGAGGCAAACGGTACGCATATATGAACGCCTTTCTAGAGTTAAAACTGATTTAATACTTCTTAGACACTTCTAATTGAGACCATGGAGTAACTAGACACTTGTTGGTTTATGTATCATCTCTTACCATTAGTGGAGAATACAGAGTAATAATATAATTCTCTATGGATATGGAAATTCTCAGAATATAGCTTTGAATCAGAATTAATACAAAATTTCAATATTGTGAAAAAGGTATCTAAATACATCATATTCATATTCCTGAGCAGATACAACACTAAACATCCGATATAGTGTAATGGCTAGCACGGTTCGCTCTCACCGAGCAGATCCGGGTTCGATTCCCGGTATCGGAGTTCTTTTTTATACTTGAACTATTTTAGGCTAAATTCTGTTTTTAGCAGAAAGGTGAATTATAAACAACAGATCAATTAGATCCCTTCACTTGGTGTGAATAAGGCTAAGTTCTACATTTAATGTAAATTTGCTTCCACCAAATCATATGCTCTCACGTGACTTTATCGTATAGTGGGGAAATTTCCATTGACCATCTTACGCCCATTAACCATTAACCATGAAGACAGAAGAGCTGGTGCTCGAAAACATTCGTAACTTTACGGAGAGAAACTACCAGGGTAAAAACCACTCTATATGGGCAAGACTTCCGGAGACCAGGAGAGCAGCGGTCTGCATTTTGCTATTTCTCGGAAGTATGGGAGAATTAAGAGTCATTTTGACCAAGAGGTCATCTAAGTTACGAAGTTTTCCTGGTCACATTTCTTTGCCTGGAGGTAAAGCTGATTTTCCGAACGAATCAGAATGGCAGGTTGCAAGAAGAGAAATGATGGAGGAAATTGGTATAGATGAGAACAATGAAGAGTTGAAGAAGAAATATGGATTTGAGATTGATCAGCTCAACGTGATGCCTAGTTATCTTCTGAGGACATTTTCGGCTGTCAGGCCATGTGTGGGCTTTATGCGAAGTGTCAATGGTAGCATTTCTTCTGATCTTCGAATTATATTAAACCCTGGGGAAAGTTCTAGTATTTTTTCATGCCCATTGAGAGACTTTCTCTATCCTGCCCTTGATGAAAATCCCCAAGAGAGTCTCGAGAGATCTTCACACAAGTTCAAATGGGGAGGACTCCCCTGGAACCTCCGGTCGTACTTGTTCTCTCAAAAAAATTCAAATGAAGTGGCCTGGCTTCGAGACATAAAGGATTTATCTGCTTCAGAAGAGGAAGATGATGGATCACACTCTCCCAGAATCCCTCAGAAAAATCTCAGCGAATGGGGAAAGCTCGGATCAAGGAGGGATGAACTGACCAATGAGAAAATATACGATGTATGGGGCCTTACAGCCAATATTCTACATGATTTAGCTGAGATCGCATACACTGGAAACTCAGATAGACAATTGGGTGAAGAGGAGTTGATCTACAGCATATGGCATCATGGGCACCAGATGCAATCGGCAAAAAGGTCGGAAGAGGAGTCTAAATTAATTAGTGCTAAAGTCACTGATAAATTCGGGTTCAATGACATTTTGCCCAGAACTGAATTTCTCCGTCTCAAAGCCCTTTACAAGCATTGATAGATACATTTTTTTTATCGTAACCATATTAGAAAATTTATTTTATGGATTTAATTGCTACATGATTTTGGTAGAATCAAATGAGTAGTTAATTTGAAGTAGAATGAGAATGTAAGATGAGAATAATGGATGTAGTATATAAAATATATTTAAAGTTGCCAATCAAGGTCATACCATATTTTGAATTAGTTATATGTTTCATTACTATTAAGCCTGTAGTTTAATAGACTTATCTGGAGACTCATATATTGCAATTTATATACCTGAATGATTGAACATATATATTTATATATATATATATATATATATCCGCGACATACGACACTAGCTATACACCAGATCAATGCGACATCTATAGCAAGACACCACCATGGATGTCCTGAAAATAGCCCAAGTTCTAGAGGATGTCTCTATAACGGAAAATGGTGACACTCCTCATACTGAAGTCCAATTACCAGAACAAAAGGACACCGGAAATCTGCTCTTAGATACACAAACCTTCCGGTTATTGGATCTTGTTGATGAATATGAAAAATTGGTGGATGAAACCAGATTGGCCCATATCAATGGCCACCTTAACTTAAGCAGAGCCAATTACAGCGGTAAGCGTTACGGAAAAGAACTATGGGACTTAAGACCTTATAAGGCCGCTTCCACGGTCAATTGGAACGGAGAGTTCCAAATTGAAAAACACGAATTCATCAACAAGAGTAACAGAAAAGAGAAAGAATTGAAGTTCACAAAAGAAAAAGAGTCCGGGCTGGACCTGGAGACACAATTGAAGAATCGAAAGACCAAGAGCTCAGAGAAATCGTTAGTTGTGGAAATTGAACTGGAATCGGTCGTCCGAGACCCTTTGGCTCAGTTTGGGACTTTAGTGCCATATCAATTGCGATTGTCACAGAAACAGTTCTCCCAGGGATTAGAAGGACTAATTAAGTTGTCCAATTTGAGATCCAAGATAAATAAGTTGATTGGAGAAATTGAAAATCAAATCAAGAAGCTGAAAGAAGACCAAGAAGAGCAAAGTGACATTATAGAGAATAGTGAGGCAAAGCCAGAATCCATGGTCAACGGATAGGGGAAAAAAGGTAAACTACTAAGGTTGATTAATTTTCATCTGGATGTTCTCATATTTAATTATTAATCGACAAATCTCGAACACCATATTTTTAATTTACAACTTGTTTTTTGAGATACTTATAAATTATCAGCATCATCTCTAGCCGATTGTGATGTTTTGTCTTGCCTATATAAAATTTTAATTCTTATCTCAATATCAATTGCATTCAATATGTGTCTCCTCAACTTAATAAATTTAAACTGAGTTCTACTTTACAAGTCTATTGCATTTCAATTTATTAATAAAACTGTACATTATCTACTTCTCAACTTCGATTACTGTACTGTTCGATTAATCCTATCTACTTCTCAATGTCACTATAAAGATCACTATCATTCTCGTAGTCCGCATAATTAATTTCGGGACCGTCGCTGTCGGATGCATCATCATCATCATCTCCTTCTTCTTGTACGTTTTCTGCTTCAGTTCCTTCTTGTCTGGCCTTTCTTCTAGCCTTCTTTTCTTCTTTGGTAGCATTCTTGGCCTTCAAGTTTTCTTGTTGCTTGGATCTTCTTTCTTCTCTCAACTTCTTTCTAAGAGCATGCTTCTTTTCTAATGCCTTTTGTTCCAATTCTGATTTCTTGATGTTTGCATGGTAAAGAGTCTTAGAAGAACCTGCTAAGCCCTCCTCAATCTTTACCAAAGTCATATTTAATCTAGGACCCAATTCAGTCAATTTAATGGCTCTCTTTCTCACAGAAGAAGTTTCTTCGGATTTTTTAGCAGAATTCACAGCTTCACTCTTAACATCCACAATTCCTTCTTCATCTTCAACTTCAGAATCAGAGGTGATACCACCAACCGAGTAAGGGTCAAGTAACAAATCGGAAATGTCAGTATTCTTAGCCATGTTGGGTAATCTTTTATTCTGAATCAATTTTTTGACATTTCTACTTTCCTCAACTAATTTAGTATTAATAGCATAGTGACGTAAATCGAGATTTCCAGTTTCTGGATCTTTGTTGATCATCAAAACCCTCTTGATAGAAGAAACTTTGGTCAGTTGGGGTTGGATAGGAGGAAATATATTTTGGAATACTGTGATCATCAATTTTTCATGGTTTTCGATTTCGTTCATCTTGGTTGAGAATCCGTTCAAGACCAATAAAGGAGGGGCCAAGAATTCCTTGGAATCTTTACCCACGGACTTGGGACGTTTCAAGATGTTTCTAACGTCCTTAATCAAGGAGTAGTTGTTGATTTTAAACTGTAAAGTTGGCCCTCTAGGCATCTTACCCACTCTCAACGAGATATTTCCACTTTCTTCAGATTGATTGAAAATAAACAAATCAGACACACCTAAGGGCCCAGCCATGACGATGAAGTCCTTGAGCTTATTGGACTTTCTTTCTCTTAAATTAATGGCGGTGTGGGGCTGCATGACGTTTCTGAAATCTTTTACTAACTGACTGAGAGAGTGGTTGCGAAGCGAGCTTCCCAAACGGAGAACCATGGATCTGGGGATCTTGGCAAGCTCCTCTTCACTGACCTTTCTGTGAGTTCTTGTCTTTGTTCTTCTTTTAGCCATGGTAAGAGTGTGGTATAATTAATCAATTAGTTAACCTGTGAAAAATAGATACAACCTGGAAATGAGATGAGGCCGATGATATGGTGGATGAATCAATTTGGAACCGGGAAAAACTTGCTGAAACAAATAAATATACCAGCGTACAATATGATGATCTATAGAACGTAATTGCCAATAGTAATCGTGCTATCTGTTCCCAGTAATCTTTTCCACTTAGTCTTTTCCTTCACTTCCAATCCTGCAGTTATATGCTCATCGCAAAAAAATGCATTTTACATTCTTAGTAACACCACCATGAAACCTGACAAAGTTAAGAAACCAAGCACCAAGGCCTCCTCTGTAAAGACCAGTGCCAAGGAGTTAGCAGAGAAGATCAAACGGAATGCCTTACGTGAAAGAGCTGAAAAAGAACGACTCGAAAAGGCCCAAGCTAAGCTGGATGAGCCTGTTGAAGAAGAAGTGGTGGTAGATGTTGATGGGAAGGCTGAGTCCGATGGACAGGAAGTATCCTTTAGATCGTTCACTGATCTTAAACTTATCCCAGAACTCATGGAAGCTATTCAAGCTATGAAATTTACCAAGCCCACTCCTATTCAGTCTCAATCCATTCCTCATGCCTTAAAGGGTAAGGATATCATTGGTTTAGCTCAAACTGGGTCCGGAAAAACTGCAGCCTTCGCCATTCCTATACTTCAAGCATTGTGGTACTCTCAAGCACCTTATTTTGGATTGGTTTTGGCTCCAACCAGAGAATTGGCATACCAAATCAAGGAAACTTTTGATGCCCTCGGATCTTCCATGGGACTCCGTTCGGTATGTGTAGTTGGAGGAATGGATATCATGGACCAAGCCCGTGACTTGATGAGAAAGCCACATATCATTGTCGCTACTCCAGGTCGTATAATGGATCATTTAGAGCATACAAAAGGATTTTCATTGAAAAACTTAAAATATTTGGTTATGGATGAGGCTGATAGATTGCTTGATATGGATTTTGGACCAGCTTTGGATAAGATTTTGAAAATAATTCCTAGAGAAAGAACCACCTATTTATTTTCGGCCACTATGACCAATAAAATTGAAAAATTACAAAGAGCATCTTTGAAATCTCCAGTGAGGATTGCAGTCTCTACAAAGTACCAGACTGCCGATAACTTGATCCAGTCAATGATGTTGGTTAGCGATGGTTATAAAAATACTTACTTGGTTCATTTATTAAATGAATACGCTGGAAAATCCATTATCATCTTTACAAGAACTTGTGCACATAGTCAGAGAACTTCAATGTTGGCTAGAATTTTGGGATTTTCAGCAGTTCCATTACATGGCCAATTAAGTCAGGCTCAAAGATTGGGATCGTTGAACAAATTTAAATCCGGTAGTAGTAACATTTTGGTAGCAACCGATGTTGCAGCCAGAGGTTTGGATATCCCTAGTGTGGATGTGGTAATAAATTACGATATCCCCACTGATTCCAAGGCTTATATTCATAGAGTTGGAAGAACTGCCAGAGCAGGAAGATCAGGAAGATCTATCAGCTTAATCACCCAATATGATTTGGAAATGTACTTGAGAATAGAAAGTGTCTTGGGAAAGAAATTACCAAAGGATCCAGCTCCAGAGAAGGGGGTTTTAGAAGCCTTACATGTTCATGTCGACCGTGCTAGTGCTGAGGCCATTAGACAGACGAAAGACTATCATGATAAGAGAGGAAGAAAAAAGAGAGATGATAGAGAAGAGCAATAAGAAAAATACTACAAACCTGAAGAGAAGTGAGGTATTAATGCTAGTAATATATCAGAATAAATCTTGAATAATAGCTTAATTCTTCAACGGAATGATTAGTTACATCAAGCTGAAATAAATATAAATGAAGTAAATATTTGGGTACATAATTCACTTCAAGCGTGGTGGAGATTTAAATATTCTTGTCATAAGACAGATGAATATATGAAGAAACGAATAGTATATAGACCAGAAATAAAGATGGGCCAAACAATCACCAATAAAAACCATATAAATAGAATAAAAGAATAGCAACACCGTAACCATAAAAAGGTGTAACCAGTACCAAAAACCTGCGCAAATACCATAAGACTGGCATTTGGTCTAGTGGTGCATATCAGAACTAGAAAAAGAACATCGTATCATAAAAAAAATGACACACAACTAACTGAATTAAATGCGAATTCATCATCAAAGTACATCCAAACAATCATCAGAATTTCATTAAGGCGACTTGCAATCATCAGAACCTAACACATAGATCTCAATCACTCAGAGCTAGTCCGAGAGAGCGCAAACACGATTAGATATATAATCGAATTCGAGATATGAAGGAGTTGCTATCAAAAATGAATGCAAGCAGTCAAATTAAATCGTAAAATGACATTGCCATCAAAAGAGTCAACTTTATTAAAACAGATGGCTAGGTCATTGCGAGAACCAAGGCATCTTCTCTATCATTTATGTAGAAAGTGCACAGGACACTCTCCATAGCCCTTTTTATTGAACCAGAACTTGATACATTTATAGTGAAATACGCAGAGGCACTCTAAACGTGCAACCTTATCTCCAGGCTTCAATTCTTCCAAGCAGATGACACATTCATTATCTAGTTCAGTATCTTTTTCAGCAGATGGAGGCATGGTAGAATTGGATGTCAACGAGCCAATTCCATCAGAAGAGTCTAAATTACTATTAGAACCTAGCTGAGGGATGGTCAATACTGAAGAAGACTCAACCTGAGTAGGAATACTTTCGTATTGAGGTCTTGGAATGGGTGGAATATTATAAACAAGCATTTTATTGCGAGGGTGGGTTTGGGGCGAAGCAAAGCGGTCATTGTTGTCATGAGTAAAGTCATAGGCCACCAAACAATCATTAATATGGGATTCTTTGAATTGTTCAAAGCCTTCATTACTAAAAATATTCGAAGTCTTTTGTAGGCCTTTTATATATGCCTTGAGAAGGTCACTGGCACATACGGGACACAAATTGGAGTCTGTGTCATCATCTCGATGACTTCTATGGATTCCACTTTCATTCACAGATGATGTAGAGCTCTGCACTGCAAGTGTATTTGTTCTTGTACTGTATTTAGTGGTGCTATTGTTCTCATGGGAGTAAGGATTTCTGCCCAGTGGTACAATATGGCTGTGATCAATGGATGAACCTGAGCTCACAAGGCTGCTGCCTCTGGATTCTGGTTCCGGATCCTCAGGATCAACTATACCTCCAAAAAGAGCCCTTCTAATCATTCGGATCTCCTCCACACATTCGTCACAGGTCCGATATGTCTCATACTGACTGGCACGAACACGGACACCTGGTCCGTCAATAATAACGGTATGAGGGAAGTATTTGACTGTCTGATCTGAGCAGCTACCACAGACGAGTCTTCCACATTTCCGACAGTGATGACGGCGGTTAAAGAAATTAAAAGAGACAAGACAGAGAGTGCATGCAGAAGCAGAGGAGTCATCCTGCCACACGGGCCCATCATCAGTGTCTTGGGTGTCCATGGGGAATGTTAGGGAGTTAAGTGTGGTTGTAAATAGAAGATAAAGGATAAGCGACATGCGACACGCGACATCCGGAGGAATGGCTGTGGTGAGTAATCTCGTAGTAAGCAGGTTAATTATATAGGACCACAATGGTCTATGATTCTGTAGACCATATAACCGATTAAACTTTACCTAAAAAGGGACAATTAATCTAAAAGAATTAGAAGAATATTTATTAAGAAGGTTAGTTAATTCGCTAAAGGTGTGGAAGTTATCAGGTCTATTTCAAATTAATTCAATATCAGATGATCTTTGATCTGTAGTTAAATTAGACTTAGCGACTGGTGTAACATGTAACTCTACCACTAATCAGAATTTAAATCTGTTCCTAATTATAATTATTGGTGAATATGGTTAATATACTTAATTTATTAATCAAAATGGTTAATCTTAATTGAAAAAAAAGAAGATAAATATTGATCTCTATTCTATATTTTGGATTAGTGGTTTGTCCAATACTGAGAGTATAAAATCACAGCTGATAACTCTTGTGTAAATGTATGCGATATAAATTAGTGATATGGGTGGTTACAGATGATCGCATTCTAGGATACTCTCTCAATGCAACATTATTACTTTCGAGATTCGAGGTATGGCTGAAAGGTTAATTAATCAAAGTAATCATCGATTTAGATTGACTGTCTAAAAAAATTAAGCAACCAACCAGAGTGATTTACTTGTACTTCAGAGCTGTAGATTTTTAGATTTTTTAATTATGTCAATAGGTCTACACATCGTTCTTGTTTAATATTGAAGATAAACATGCCGAATTAATTTATTAATGAAGCTATAGTATTCTATATTCTCTATAGTGGGAAAGTAATGTATCATGATTATTATTAACGAAATTAAAGCACCCAATCTATCTAATACGTTTGGATTAGAAAAAGCTGAATAGAACTACCAATATTGAAAATTTAATGGTTGAAACTAATTTTTATAATTATACTCTTGATCTAATACATTTCTAAACCCGAATAAATTAGGAGCCACTAGTGAATTTTAAGTTTTCGAGCCAATTAATCTCAACCATCCCAATGGTCGCTCTCTTCGTTTTTACTCAAAAATGAACGGCTACCATGATTATACCATACTGCACACAGACTTCGAGCACCATCTCCAGTACATCAACTAAACTGGTTCATCTTTGACATTAAAAGTTGGTTCTTCCATGGCAGACCGTCTAACCCAGCTCCAAGCGTGCTTGGACCAATTGGTGGAACAGTTCAACGCTACCGTTAATTATGTCAATACCTCGAGTGAACCGGCACAACTCGATGACGACCCTCGTTCAGTGGTCAACATAGCCGCTAATGCCCCCATACCTGGGCAGCAGCAGGATGCAGATACTTCAGGACAAGCCTCTGCAAAAAGAGAAGATGATAAGGAGGCATTCAGTGCCACTTTTGACAATACTATCACTGAATTGTCTACTGATATTATCTTGAAATCGAGACAGATTAGTATGTTGATTGATTCACTTCCAGGAATCGGAGTTTCTCCCGAGAGCCAGCTTGGCATAATAGAGGAGTTGACCAAAGAGTTAGAGGAGGTGGAGAAGGAGAGGGTGGAGAAGATAGAGGAAAAAGACAAGCTTTTGAAGTGGGTAGAGTCATTGATTGCAGAAGTGGCTCGAGGAATTTCAGAGACCAAGAAGTAGATTCTGTATTAGTCGTCACCATGAGACTGGTGCGTTGGAATAATGACTAGTTCCAATGATTTAACACATGAGGAACTGGCTCATATATCAAGAATGACTTATTCTGAGGTTAAAGACAGACATTGACTGCTAGCACAACAGATTATGGTGACCATTGCACTCTTGGGAATGTTTTTCAAAGCCACCCGAGAACTACAATTGATGCAATTTTCACAATCGAGGATCAGGTGAATTTACTCCTCCAAAATTCACAAATGGTACACAGTGACTTCTTGACACACAGCAAACAAGATTTATACTCCCTGGGCGATTTAGCTCTGGAATTTTACAAAGTGCATTGTTTTCCTTTTGATCTCTGATTTGGTATGCATTACATGATATTTATAGACTTAAGTTATGAGCTTTAATAGGAGAGGCTGTGGAAATGTCTCTACAATGGCTCAACAAGCAGAAATGACACGCAGTCAAGTCCCCAAGCCCAAGATGAATTGAGACATTGTTCCACGGACCAATTTGTACCACGCAACAAGTGAAGATTTTGGTAGTAGAATGTTCCTGTTGAACCCAAAATGAAGATGAATAACAAGTACCCAAAGAATTTTCTTTTAGATATTTGAAAGTCAACATATTGGGCTATCAAAATGATAGAAAAGAATAACGATACCAAGTAATCATTGGCACCCGATTGAGTTGTAAAGTATAAGAATGGAATGTAATGAAGTAACCATCCAGAAATAGATCCAAAACTGTTTTCATAGTAAAGCTCATCAGTTTGCAGATCGGTGACATATACGAATGGATTTAAATGTTTCAAGCAGTGGAAGAAGTGATTGAATAATCCTATGACGACAAAAATAACCCCTGTATAGTACAATGGGATATTGCCCACCGCATAGACAATTCCTTTATCGTTTTGAGTAATAGATTTAACGCCTGCTGCAAATGGCCAGGTAAATGCCAAAATAGAATGATCTTCACCACTTATTTGATCCCAATATACTCTGAGCATAGCCTGATGGTACTCAAAAAACTTCTTGAAAAAGCCATAGGGCTTGAAATATACTCTAGGGTGACTTAAATCATCATCCAATAAAGGATGTGAATTAGTTTCAACGTACCAGAGGGTATTTGGAATAGTTGGTTCATCTAAGCATAAAACTTCGTTTTGACCGAAACCCCAAGTTGGCAATTTATCAATATGACTCATCATAATACATCTGGTACCTTGGTGAATTAATTGGAAAATAGTTTCAGTAGTCCTAAGTTTAATCAAAGGAAGATCATTAACAGAATTGGATTTTTTACCGACGATTCTAATTTTAAATTCGTAGTTGATATCACCCAATAATTCAGCACGCGAACTATTGCAAGATACTTCATTTGCATATTCGTGTTCAGAGATTGGAGGTCTCAAATCGTGTACTCTCATGTACTTTCCAGTTTTCTTATGGAAAAACCTAACAGTATCTCCATCTTTAATCTGTCTAAAGCTCTTCTGGAGGTGACCTTCTCTGCTCTTATTGATGGTTTCCAAGATCCATTCATTTTCTTCATCTCCAGCCTCTCCAAAGAGGGTGACTTGCTGTTCTTGACTTCCTCCTTTGTAATAAAAATCATGTGAATGAAGATACGATTCAAGATTATTATGCTTGATTGTGACAGTACTTCCGTAGGATACTTCGACAGGCATTGCGAGCAATTTGTCAGAGTCCTGTAAAGTTGCCTTAAATTGAGGAGAGAGTGGTCCTGATCCAGTTCCATTAAAAGGTAAACTTGCGAAATGGACATAAAATAAAGAACAGTAAATCGTCAATGGAAATACCACTAAAGTGAATATTCTAGCAAAGAGATGTTTAAACCACATAATGTCTGATACCTGAATATCTCCTAATAATCTCCATAAATCAACAGATGCGAGTAAAAGAACCCATAAGAAGGTTGAAATTGCTGAAAAACGAATAGATAACGAAAGTCCAAGCCCCAATCCGGAAATAATCAAGCATTTAAACCATTTACGAGAAAAAGGATTCTCGTACTGTAATCTTTTGGTTCCATAAACTGTCAATGCTGTAGTGAACAATAATAACGATTCCCATCCAATGATATTTGAATGTACTATGAGCGAATGATCCCCTGCTAATAATACCAATACCAAGAATTGGGCAACAGGACCACACCCACTGGCTCTTATGGTGCCCAATCCCAATATGATAGTCAATGTGCTAAAAAAAATGGGGAAGTAGCGGGTCAAGTCGGATGGGATAGACGAATGTTCATCATCACCAAGCACCAAGGAAAGCCAATAGAAAAATAACTTCGAAAGGGGTGGCTGGGTATCCACAAAGATTTCACCTCGAGAATACTCCACAATACGTTCAATAATGGGCTTTTCAGCAGCTATTGGATGTGATAAATGGATGTTCCGAACGAGTACTGTGAGTGCTAGAACGATTGGAAAAAGTAGTCTAGAAAGTGGAGAAAGAGCTGGTGGCTCAGGGGTGGTAGTCACAGGCTTATACGGTCTCCATTTTCCTTGTTTGTATGTGGAGGTTGTAGACATGCTTCACACCAAGTGATTCTAAATATTTGATCAGGTATGCTGAGTGTAAATAAATTTCAACAATTGTACTATGCGGAGGAATAAACATAAATACCTCAAAAAATCAGAATTGTTGATTCAATGATTTCGGGATCAATAAACTAGCTGATTGTGAGGTGATACTTTCCGTTAGTGTCTGAATTTTCACCTGTCAACATTAATTTCTTCTCGATGTCTTTCTTTTCATGTTAAATTGAGATGATCAAAAATCATCCTTATCATGAGTGGATTCCTATACCAAGAAATAGGCTTGAGAGATTGTAGAGCCTCATGAGTAGCTGGGGTTTAACTATTTTCTTAATTTTTGTTGGTATTGTATTTTTTGTATTATGCTGATATGTCCTAATCCAATTGATAGTTCTGAAATTCTGTCTATTCTGTTGCACCCGTCCCCTTAACTTTTATTGATACAAGTATCATACAAACGAACAATATATACAAAATTGATTCTACATATTAATGATAAAAATTGTCTGTATTTGAGTAACTTTTGGGCATAGCTGAGATATTTTGAAAATTGGAAATTGAATTTTGGTTGGCTTTGATGATAAGAACAAGAGACCAAAGAACTTTTCAGGCTTAATTAAATTAATAGCTTAAAATGAGTGGTTAGAATATTTTACCGAATAGAACTGCCGGATCAGATTAAAGCGAAGCCGAAAACTTTATAGGCAAGGCCCTTCCAAAACAAGAAATGTGAATAACTTGAATGTGTATACATTAAATCACCATTTGTGAGTGAAATAACACCTAATAAGTCAACACTATTCGTGCTTTCACTAAATTGGCAAATCAAAGTATTTCAGGTCATAGCTTTACCTCGAACTCCTCACATAGAAACGCTACAATTCAATTTAAAACATAATTACCTATATATAGAGGAAAAGAAAACTAGTAAAATAAAAGAGAAAATTCCCGACTTAAATGCTAACGTGAATAATATCATGCCTAAATCTTGATAATTTTTGCTTGACCTTACTCTTGACATTGAAGAGGGGGCTGAAATATTTTTTGGTTATTGAAGACAGATTGGGTGCTTGTTGTGTCCCAATATAATGGTATTTTGCGATTGAACGGGTGTTGGTAAGACCCAAAACCCGGACGGTGGTATCATAGAGGTTGTTAAAAATACTTGTGGTGGTAGATTGGTTGTCGGAATTTGTTTCAGCAGACTCGAATTCTCCAAGAAGTTTTGTTAGAGTTGTAGACGATTCCATCGAAGTCAGGTACGAAAGATCCAATTCTTCCTTAATATCAGCAGAATAATTATTGTAATCTTGAGAAGAGACTAATGAATCAAAGCTAGACATTAATTTTGGAAGGAACTGACAAGTAGTTGGAACACAAGTTATTGTTGAAAGAGCAGTAGTATCATTGGAGGAAATGGTAATCAAGTTTGCAAAGTCTAAACTCAAGTTAGCTTCCACCCATTCCTCAAATGATTCACTTTGGATGTCTGTTTCAATTAGGGTCCAGAATGGCTCAGATTCCTTCTCGATTGCTGTTTCAAGTTGATGGGAAACGGTATCAGTTTTGGTTTCAGGTTCACTTCCCGCAAGGTTTGAAACAGTCATAGTTTCCGCCTGATTATCCTTCTTGATGAACAAGTTAAGGATTGGCGTATAATGTGTACATTCAGCAACCCTGGAGGGCATCTCCTCTTCAGTCTCGTCCTCTTCTGGAATAGTGGACAAGGGCCGGCCGAATATTGACGCAAGCTCGGCTTCTTCCACAAGGACACCAGCATTAACAACCAGAACAGAAATCAAGTCTTCACCAGAAGGCAAATCAAATTCAGCAGTAGCCAATTCAGAACCAGTAGAAGATGAACTGATTTTAGTTTCCGGAATAGAATTCATACCATGTTCAAAAGCCGAACCAGCCTCAGGATAGGCTGCAAAATATTCTGGTTCTGGAAAAGTTTCGGCCCAGTCCAAACCGGAATTATATTCGGTTTCAAAATCGTCCCAAGCCCGTTCATAATCATAGTTTTCTGCTGGTAGAGCCTTAATTAAGTCCGAAGTCCCGAAATCCAAACTAATTGGTGACATAGAATCTAACATAAGAGAAGATGATTCATTCTCAACATCTTGCAAAGCACTGAGGGCATTGATATCAGGTTCAGCGAAATAAGACTCTGGTTGAAATTTAGGAACAGTGACTTCGAACTCAGTTGAAGCAGGCGAATTCAGATCTTCGGCCCTGAAGTTCAATTCAGTAATTGTCCCGAGACAGTTTTCAAAATCTAAGTTCATGATTTCCGGGGATAAAATTTCAAAACCAAGTGCCAATTGAAGCTCATAATTTGAATCCTTGGGAGAGTTGGCAACACCTTCGACTCCGTTATAAACGGTATCACAAAGATGGCTGTCGTTGCTCAACGTCTCAGGAATATTCCCAATACATTGCCCGGTAGTATCGATTTGCATTTCAAATTCCGAGTATGAAATCGGATCCACAAAACCGGAAATCGACTCTGGTTTACAAACAGAATCGGCAATTACTGAGCCAACAAGTGTAAGTCCACCTGAAGACTCTTGGAACTTGGATTCAAACTCATCAGTATTCTCGGTAGTAAGCGCGTTCTCAGTATCAAATTTTTTGGATAATACCAAATCCTTTGTAGCTTCCGGCTCAATAAATTCACAAGAATTTTCTGACAAAATAGGCAAATCGACTGATTCCGAAGCTGCAACGTCTGAAGTATTAGCAGTTAAAGCTTCACTGGGGTTCAAATCTCCAGTGATTGCGATAAACCCCTGAACGAAGCCAACAGGCATTCTGGCCAGTTTTGCCTGACGGAGCTTTCTAATTCTGCGAGCTCTTTTAGCTCTGGAGGGCTTCTTGTAAACAGCTTCATTACCCAATGCACCGGAACACTTCTCAGATACGGTGGATTGGGCTCCAAGATAATTACCCTTCAATCCAGTAGAAGTTCTGATTGCATCAGAATCGATTGCATCAGAATCGAATGCATCAGAATCGACTGCAACAAAATCGATTGCATTTGTAACCCCAACTTCCGTAGAGGATTCCCGATCAAGAGGAGAGGAATCAGATGAATCAAAAGTATCTGCTGGATTCTGGTCCAGGAAGATAACTTCAGAAGAAAATTCAGAACAGCTTGTACCATTTCCTGGAGTGATAGAGTTAATTTCAATTGTTCCTTGAATCAACTTGTCACAAGCGGGAATTCCTGTCATCAATGATGGTAAGGAACTCCAGCTTACAGATCTGGATGGATCCATAATAATGGCATCAGAATCTGCTTCAGATGTCTGGCAGTTGGGCTCCGTAGTGTCGTTGTCAACCTTACCAAAAGGTGCAACGAAGCTTTCCAAAATTGATGAAGAAACGGAGCTCTCTTCATCAGAAGGATAAATAAGTTCAAAAAGATTAGATTCCCACATCATAAGAGGTAGGAAGCAGCGGTTTTTAGTTGATAGTTTGAAGAGGTTTCAGTTATTAGTGAATAATAAGTGTATGTAGATGTGATATTGTTTGTGCACAAATACGCATCAATTATAAGCTTAGGCATGCGGGCTCCAGGTGCATCCAAACTGCAAAAATTAGATTATACAATTGTTACGTGTTTGGCAATAATGTCTGGTCTAATAACTGATCTACAGATATGGTTTAGCCGAATCTACTGATGTCGTTGTTTTGGTTGCAAAATTCCCGGTTGCAAATGGTTGAATACTAGACCGGTAGCGCACAAACCATTATTTTACAGGTTAGATAAATATTGCGCCAATACCAATAAACTTCGATCTAGCATAAGAATATCGAGATTTTTTATATCAGAGTTGCCTGCAAGTCATCGACTAATCTAAAATATTATTAGAGATCTGTTTCCTTTTTAAACATATATTAGAAAATATCAAATCAAGCCGTTCAATTACTCAAAGGGATTAAATAATTAAATGTACAATTAACGAATCTAAATGGAAAATTTGTAAATTGCTACAACTCTGGCAAATTTGCTACACATTTATCAAATTAACTTGATTTTTGACTACTTTCCAACAGACTATAGACTACATCAATACATTGACTAGATCTAAACGTTCATTACAAATTAATTTTAATATATTAAACCTTTTCATCAACAGTGGGTGTCTTCCAACATTTTTGGAATGCTCTGAAAATTCCGTAAATAACTCCAAAAAGACATCCTACCACAACACAGCACAAGGCTACCGCATAAATGGTACCAATAACTCTAAAGAAGACATATCCATCTCCAAAAATTCTAAATAATTCGGTATTGGCTAATGACATAGTACCTAGAGGGAAAGTCATGGCCCAAAAGGCTTTACTATATTTGATATAACCATAAGTTGGGTGTGTATGCAAAGGATTGGGGTTTTTAGTGAATGGTTTGGTCTTGGAGAAACATGAAACCACGGCAACAAAAGTCATGAAGTAACCAAATGAGGTCAAAAAGAGCGACATGAGTCCGCAAATCAAGACCGCGGCATCTCCAAAAACCGATTTAAATGTTTCAGGATCAGTAGTCGCCCAATTGACGAAGTGGAAGTAGTGCAGGTCTGGGTTTGAGTTTGAAACCAAAAGATGGATATTACTACCAAAAAGCATGATTCCATAAGCACCTTGTCCCAAGAACCCAACAGGAAGAAATGATGTGAACACCAAAGCGGTTGAAGGAATCTTATAAAGAACCAACTTCCAGAAGTAAATGGTAGTAATAATAAATGACAAGACAATTGCATTTGCCCAAAGGATGAAGCATGCAACCATTGTTGGAATTTTCAAATTTTCAGGGATATTTGGAACCAATATTCCACCAGATGAAGCAGCGACAGTAAGGGTGACTACTGGAAGAAGAAGGGTGGCATGAAGTTGACCAAAACCTTCATTTGGATCACTACTGTCATTTTTTTTGGCAAGATAGGTATAAAACCACACCACACATACACAGTATAAAGATGCTACCACCATAATCCAAAAAAAGATGTATACCACAATCATTCCTGGTTTGCTGTCCTTCAAAACGTTTCCCAAGTAATTGATGATGGTAGTCATACCCATGGGCCAGCAGCCCATAAAAGGAGCAATAGTGGGATCTCTATGATACTTAACCAAGCGTTCATGACTTCTAGTTACTTGTAATACGAAAAGAATCGAGGTCAACACCCAGAAAAAAAATGCAATGACGAATAATATCCAACCACAGACCCGCAACCAATGGCTGGGGTAAGGGAAATTGTAAAGAATATTGGAACAGATACCTGTTCCCATGATTGAAACAAAGAATGCTGGGGTAAATTCATCAATTAGCTTGACATTGGCTTCATGTATGAGTCGAGAAATAAAACTAGATTTGGATGCAAAGTAATTGCTGGAGTCCGAGGACGAAACCGCACGTGGTTGTGCAGCATTTAACGTCTTTGATTCACCTCCATTTTCTTGTTGAAGGTGTTGCTGGCCATTTTGACGGCCATCGCTGGAATTTATAGCCATAAGTGTGGCGTCGCTGAGTCTGTCGCAAGAACGCATGGGAGCAATATCTGCCACAGTCATAGATTGTTAAACCTGAACGGATGCGAAAATGGGAGTGAATGGATGGATAAATATAAGCCTGATCTATAACAGACTGTCTAAGCGGATGTTGTATGCTAACTCTTAGGCAATGTAGTTCTTATAAACCGTTAATCAAAGGCCACTGTCATCGGGATGACTCTAAAAACTTGGACTCCACCAAACCCCGTGACGGGCCATCGCGAACGGGCTTACCAATTTAGGAAGGCGATAAGGCCTAGGTGCATTTGACAGGAATTATAACAAGATAGCCATACGGCGGAGAGATATATTTGCAACGTTAAGATGTCAGAATTTCCGACACAGGAATTATGTAAAATGTCATTGTCCATTGTAAGTACAGAAAGAGTGGTTTTTTTATCTATCCAGTGGCCTGACAAAACGGCCAACTTTGTGTGCCCTTATTTTGGACAGGAATCTGGTCTGATTTGGGGCTCTAGGAATTCGGGCCCCGCTCGTATCTTATTTTGCACTACTGCAATACTGGGTTATTCCTAGCGATTTCACTATTCCGTCAATCTTAGCTTTGTGAATGCCCGTGGATGGGGTTTGGTAAAGCCCGCGCGGGCTTTGGATGTGCAGGTTCGGCTGTCTGCAGGACGGTGTCGGCGTCTGCGATGCTCATGTGACTCAGGTCCCATGACATCGCGTTGATTCCGATATGGGAAACGTGCTTGGTCTGACCGTTTCACGTCGCCAGAGTAGATTCTAACGTCATTCTGGCAGGGCATCATGTGACCACATTTTTATAAGCCGTAAAAGGTCACCTACCACAACTGAATGTAGGGCAAATTATCCTGAAATAACACCGTGTCCTTTTCAGCCTATAAACGATCGGATTATGCACTGGGCCGACAATTCCTGTTAACTGCAGGTGGGCCGATTGTGTGTCGGGAGATTCGGGGTAGTGCCCGCTCACAAAATACCCCAATGAGGTAATATTTACTCATATCGCGACAAAATGCCGACCTGAATGACCAATTACCTGCCTGTTTCGCACAGCGCCCGGTCCCCGCCGCCCGCCAATCATTGTCCACCTTCCTAATACGGAATCTGCCGCCTCCTCCTGAACAATTTTGCGTGGGCTGGAGCCCGCTGCGGTCACAAATATAAAAGCCGCCTTTTTCCCTTTCTTAGTCAATTTCATCATCACATCAAAATGTTATCTCTCAGTATTCCACATCTTTTTGACAGATCCAACACTCATAGTCCTATCCTAGACAGACCAGGAAGTAGCGCATGCGGCTCCGCAAGAGACATGGCTCTTGAATCATCCCAGAAGGAACAACCTCAAAAGGTCCAGGATTTGCTGGAATCGGATCCAGAGCACGACGAAGTAGAAAATCTTCATCTTCCTCCAGATAGCGGACTCTTGGTCCTCATTCAAAAGCTCCGTACCCTTCTCGGTACAAAGGGGCTTGCCTCTGAAGACATAGACATCGAAGAGGTTCAACGGATTATGGAAGAGTATCAGTCTAACGAAGCGGACTGGGCCCATCTCGCACTTCATGACTCAAGCCGTAATTACTCCAGGAATGGAATTCTTAATATTAATGGCAATGCCAACTTGCTCATGTTAGCCTGGACTCCAGGCAAGTCCAGTGCTATTCATGACCATGCCAACGCTCATTGTTGTATGAAAATTCTTGATGGTGAACTCACAGAGTCATTATATGACATTCCTGATTCTGAAGGTGAATTGGTACCCAAGAAAAACACGGTATTGCATAGAGACGTTGTGGGTTATATCTCTGATGATATTGGTCTCCACAAGATCTCAAATTCGGGAACAAAACAGGCAGTTTCACTTCATTTATATACCCCACCATATGCCTCGATGTATGGATGTTCGATGTATGAGTCGAACGGAAAAAAGCATCATGTCGATATGAGTAAGTATTATAGTTGGCAAGGTAAGTTGGTGAATCCAACTGGAAGTTCGGTATGTTAGGAATACCAACACATTGCTTGAAATTTCCTTGAAATTTCCATTATAATCCTAAGATTGGATCTCAGTTTTAATTCCAATAGTGAAAATTCCAGATACTAGTGAATAGAAACACTGGTATAGTGGATAGGTTTTTAGCATATGATTAATGAATAACTTTAAATGAACAAATGTGTAGTGACTATTAGTTACGAAAATTGTCCCCACTTCAATACTCTGAAACACAGGTACGAAGTGGATAAAAGTTTAACATTAATCAGCTATTAAGTTATATGAGTATTTACTTAAACTACGACGTTCAGTAGTTACAAGAACCATTTAGAGGTTAATCCTCATATTAACAAATCATTGATGAAATAATTTGATTTCATTCTGTTAGTTTCTTATGTGTCCGTTATATATTAATATTTATGGGAATGTTCCTATCCGTATGATTAATTTTTTGTTGCTGATTTTAGATTGCAAATATTCCTTATGATGCTTTGCCCAAGTTGCTGTTCTGTCATGGCTCCAACTAGTAGCCAATACAAAGTAAGAATAAAGTAATTATTTTTCAAATTTTCGTTGGGAGCTCTTTTCCCTCTTCGTACAACTTGGAAAATTCCTGACCCCCCTCGGGACCCGGTGGTACCTGTAACCAGTTCAATTCATCGTATTTGGCTACCCCATCAACCAAATGAAATGCATAGACATATCTGGATTTTGCCAGACGGTTGTTTTCCGATTTATGTAGCACCAGGTTGTGAATCAATACCAACGACCCAGCTTTGCATGGAACCGACTTATACGCATTTGGATCATCCTCGGGCATCGTATCATCATTAGGAACATCTACGAAATTGCATCCCTTCTCTCCCTTGTCAATCTTTACAAATCTCTTTTTTATGGGAAATTTCTTATGAGAGCCTGGATGGTATGACAAGCACCCATTCTCCTCAGTGCAATCTTCCAAAGCAAACCAGAACCCCAAAGCCAGCTGGGGCTCCGTATACAAAAACCAGCCATCAGTATGAGGAGGAACTGCGTTTTCCCGCTGCCCGCCGTGGATCTCGTCCGGCTGTTTAAAAATGCACATACTCTGCAATACTCTGGGGTCTTGATAATTCAAACATTGGGCTACCTCCTTGATCAGTTGATCAAAGGTGATGTTTCGGAATACCTGATCATGCATATGTAATCCATGGCCCAACTTGTTGATAGCCCGTTGCTTGGGCCATAGCAACCTACCCTTTGAATCAAAGGCATCAACATCAAAGAAAAACGACACTTTATTGGAAGAATCAAAGAAGTATTGATCTCCAATATGGTCATTATCAGCGGTTTTGAACTGGGTTTTTGGATGACTGCCAAGGTCAAAGCCATCCAAGAGTTCCTGAGCCCTCTGCTTTAATGTCTGGACCTGCTCTGCCAGAAGGAAGTCCTCCACACAGAGCAAACCTTCACGATTGAAAGTATCCACCTGTTCTTGGGTAAGCATCGAATTCCAATCCGATCTTCTGAGTATGGTATCAGTTCTGGTACCTAGTTTAGATAGTAAAGGTAAGAGCCTAACTAGCCTAGTACGATAATTATTGGGATTGAGCTTTGAATTGCTGATGAGCCGTTTACTATAATTATCAATAAGATAAGAAGATCATGTGCGAACAATGCGATAAGAAAGCTTAACCAACTGTGTTATGTAATACGAATGATAAGATAAAGAGATACAAGTGAATAGAAGAAGAATTTAGACAAGACTCTAAAACCGTAGGACGATCGATTTGTATTGGACTCAAGAATGGATATTCAGGACACACAATAGGGACGATATCAAAAGCTTTAATAAATGCAAAGCTATGAATCAACAATAATGAAATCCCAATGAAAATTATAAATAGATAAGAATCAAAATTGGCTAATTCAAAATAAAATTATAGATTAAACTATAGTATCATTGCAGAGATAGATTGGAACGGCATACTACGGTCTTTTAGTAAAAATTCAGGTTTAAATGTTGAATTTTGATTATTTATTAAATCAAGTTTAATTATTAATTAGAAAAGAACCACAGAGCCCGAGACTATTGAAATATCTATTTCTATCTTCCAAACTTCTTGAGCTCCAAGTATCTTAATGGAGGGTATGTTACTGCTGTGAATGCAGCACACAACCAAAACCCAACATCTCCACCATTGGCACCAATTTTTGCAGCAATAGGTCCTCTCCAATATACTTGATTCATCCCAACAACGGCACCCACTGCTCCACACAAGAAAGAACCAGCTGCGGCTAAGCCAATGGTAATATTCCTTGGCCTATTCCAGTTACTCCAGTTGTATTGAGCCCCTTGGGGAATCTTTTCATTATGGTGAAGATTCCTCAACCTTGTTGCTCCTCTAAAGATCACATTCTCTTCAACCAATATGGCAATATAGATGGAGATCCAATATCCTAACATGGGCAAGAAATTGGAAATAATAGTGGAAAAATGTTCCTTGCCTACCATTGACAAAACAAAGTAAACGACTGTGACCAAAATCACCCAACACCATCTTGGTACAAGGACGAATCCAGAATCAATTAATTGGAATTCAAAGGCACAAGAATAGGTGTTCATAATATTATTGCAAACAAGGGAAAGATAAAGTACAAACACCACGAATTTGCCAAAATTGCCCCAAGGAGCAAATGCTTCGTTAATAAGCCCTCCTACCCCATAGTTTTGGTAAGCTGCGTTCCATGGAGGATAACCGTATGCTATTGATCCACATAAAGTTGCAACCACGGCCACAAAAGTAGTGGGAACAGCAATTCCCAAAAATGTCACCAAAAATACTTGGAAAGAAGGAGTTTCTTCAGGAAACACGATGTAATAATCAGATGCTCCCGATCCCCAAGTAGCAGTCACAGAATAACCTATTGTAAAGAACGAGAGCCAATTTCCACGAACAGTTAAGGATGACTCGTCAGAAGATGCGATTATTGCATCTGTGTCTTTAAGATAAGAAATCTTCTTACATACCACCACGTAAAATAAAATAGATGCAATGGTTACAGGAATAGCGGTAGCTGTTTGAAACCTAAGCAAGACTTTAATTCCAAAAATCGCAATCACCATACTTAAAACGGCAATAATAATTATTCCAGCCAGAATTGGAACATTAGGACCCAACCCAGCCAAAACCTGTCCTCCCAACACACAATTAACCACCGACCATCCAATTCCACCCACAATGCAAATAATTGATACAAACTTAACACCCCATTGTCCAAATAATAAACGGGCACTAACTATCTGGCGACACCCAGATTTTGGTCCCATCGTGGAGCAATAGGCAGGAACCAAACAGCCGATGATCATACCAATAAGTCCACTAACTAATGAATTTTTAGAATTTAATCCATACACTTGTGTAGAAAGAAAAAATGAAGACATGGATGTAAGACCTCCACAAGCAGCAAACCATAGCCCTATCACATGGATAAATTGCCATGCTAATGTTCTACCCGAGCATCTTCTTTCTTCAGCCGTGAGTCTTTCAATTCCACGAGTTTC
Organism: Suhomyces ambrosiae; assembly: GCA_030568575.1. Classification (NCBI taxonomy): domain Eukaryota; kingdom Fungi; phylum Ascomycota; class Pichiomycetes; order Serinales; family Debaryomycetaceae; genus Suhomyces; species Suhomyces ambrosiae. The sequence continues at coordinate 71,206 of JAJMGA010000028.1, forward strand.
AATCCCAAAATCATCGAGCTTGTAGATCCAGGAAATGTACTTATTGTTGGTACGATGTATTTCTTCAAAAGACTCATTTTCACTGAGTGATTGCCCACTTAGAGAAGGCTCCTTTTCATCCTTCCACATATTTGTCGATGCTTCTAAGTAAATTTACCAGATCATATAGTGAATTATGCCATCACCCTATTCATTAGGTGGTCGCGCAACTACTTATATACGCATATTTCATGCGATTAAAGGATGCGAGGATCATACTGTTCCGAAAGAAATGAAAATTAATCAGATCTACTGGATAGTTGTAAGACATCAATGTCGTTTGTTGATCTGATTTTACAAAAATTTGCTGACCATTTTTCGGAAGCAGTAACTCACGACTTAACTTTACAATTGTGTTCAGGTACCTTACCAGATCATGTCCTTTTCACTTACCTTAAACAAGATCTTTTGTTTTTCAATGCTGGGCTCCAAGTATTTGGGAAAGCATTAGCCGGTTGTGATGATCCTAAGGCTTCAATCATACTAGGCAAGCAAATTGGATTTATTTGCAATGACGAGAACGATTACTTCAAAATTGTTTTGGATCAACTTAAACTGGATGTGGCATCAGTAATACCTGAAATGACCTCAAACAATTCTCCTATTCTCCCTGCTGCCTCTAAATATATTGAATTTATGGCTTCGCTCGAAACGTATCCGGAAGTTATCACTTTTATGTATGGAATGGAAAAAGTCTATCTTGATTGGGCTGAAAACACCAAATTAGCTCCTGATTTACCTTACAAACACAAGGAGTGGATTGTTTTACACAGCGGGGAAGCCTTCACCAATTGGACACTATTTCTCAAATCTGAAATTGATAGAGTAGTAAATGAAGTGACTGCGAAAGATTGCGAAACCGTTTTCAAAAAAACCTTAGAGTTGGAGTACGATTTCTTTGAAGAGTGCTATAAATATAGAGAAAATGTATAACGGGTAGAATATATTTAATTATAAAGTTAAGATATTAATTCTCGTTTACTTAGCCTGCAATATTAGATGCCAAATCTCGTGCTAAATCGAAAGAGGATATTCTGAGTATGAACTGAAAATTAAGAGAATTGGAGACATTTGTATTTGTAAGGACCCACACTTCTTAAGTTACATTTATAATTGAGCAGATGTCATAATTTAACCTTTAGTTATGCATGGGTTATTATACTTAATGCAAAGTGTCAAGGATTTAAAATGGTTTGAAAATAGACCATGAAGAAAAAGCCACTGCGTTTATATATATATACATATATATATATATGTATACACCAATATTTGTGAATAGCCCGATCTGCTACATAGATCATCTGATGTTATTCCCTTACAGGTTTGATAGAGATAAGAATATTATTGGCTGACACGCATATTGAAAAATGTCACATTTGGGGGTGGGGTAACCAGGCCAAAACCCGAGAATGTTTCCATATTGTATAGCAATTGGAAGTTCCCAACAGGTGGGCTTGCACTAGTATTGTAATTTTGACTAATATAGCCCCTTGTATGCGCTTAAACTTGCACAAATGAACAAGCCATGGACCACTCAATCCCATATTCTCACTATGCACTTAAATCGCAGTGTTAGATATGCTGTTACAGGTATAAGGGTTGAGAGATTAGGTGTTGGTGAATAAGTTACGGTATAAATTAAGTAGTTATGATGCTATATTGTCGGTCACATAATTTTTTCATCAATCTATTTATCCAATTCAATTATAATGACTACTCAAAAAATTTCATTCTGTCTTAACTGGCAAGCTACCCCTTACCATATTCCTGTTTTCCTTGCCTATACCAAAGGGTACTTCAAAGAACAAGGACTTGACATCTCTATTTTAGAGCCATCAAACCCATCGGATGTTACCGAACTCATTGGATCCGGTAAGATCGATATGGGATTGAAGGCCATGGTTCATACATTGGCTGCGAAAGCCAGAGGGTTTCCAGTTACTTCAATTGGATCTCTTCTTGATGAACCTTTCACTGGTTTGCTTTACCTTGAGGGTTCAGGAGTTACTGAAGACTTCAGATCTCTCAAGGGAAAACGTATTGGTTATGTTGGAGAATTTGGAAAGATTCAAGTGGATGAATTAACCAAATATTACGGTATGACTCCAGATGACTACACCACTGTAAGATGTGGTATGAATGTAGCCAAAAACTTGATTGAAGGCTCAATTGATGCTGGTATTGGCATTGAATGTATTCAACAAGTGGAATTGGAGGAATTTTGCAGAGCTCAAGGCAGACCTATTACCGATGCTAAAATGTTGAGAATTGATAAATTGGCCGAGCTTGGATGCTGTTGTTTCTGTACTATTTTGTACATTGCAAATGATAAGTTTTTAGCAGCAAACCCTGATAAGTTGCAAAAATTCATGACTGCTATCAAAAAGTCTACTGATTATTTGATTCAAAGTCCAAGAGAAGCATGGGAAGAATACTGTGACTTTAAGCCACAAATGAAATCAGAATTGAACAAGAAAATGTTTGAAAGATGTTTCGCCTACTTCTCTGACTCTTGTTACAATGTTAAGCGTGACTGGAATAAAGTTACCAAGTATGGTAAGAGATTGGAAATTTTGCCTCTTGACTACGAGCCAAACTATACTAACGAGTTCTTATCTTGGGAAGAGCCAGTTGAGACCAAGGATCCATTAGAGGCACAGGAATTGATCGCTGAATTGCAAAGTGAGTGTAGAGCTTGTGGTGGCTACAGAAGATTAGTTAAGTGATATTTACAGGGCTATGTACAAAATCGGTAATTCTAACTATGTTGATCAGTTCAAAGATTCGTCGTAGGCAAAAGCTTAATTTGCTTGTAGCATAATTGATAGGAGACCAAATTTTTTAAATTTTTTAAATTGAGAGTTTTCAACAAGTAATTAAACTGATTATATCAGGTTGTTCACTTGAACCGAAAGGTTGGAATTGGTCAGACTTAAATGAATATATTAATTGAGGACTCAGTTAAGCATTCATTTGTAAAGAAAACCTAACCAGGATTCTTTTCTAGCTTCCCTTTCAGCTTGGGGAATGAAAGCGTCAACGTGTTTCTTAATCTTTTCCACACCTTCAGGAGCAGTAGCTTCTCTTCCAATCACATCTACGAAATTACCCTCAGAATCCATCAAGTAGAAGAAAATTGAATGGTCCACCAAGTAGTCCTGCCCTGGCTTCACGTCTGGAGGTGTTGAAAAGTAAACTCTAAACTGCTTACAAGCAGATTTAACATTTTCATAGGTACCAGTAAGACCAATAATTGACGGATGAAAATCTTCCAAATATTGCTTTACAATTTCGGGAGAGTCTCTAGCTGGATCACATGTGATGAAAATAGGCTGCAAGTCAATGTTGGATTTTTCCAATTCGTTCAACATCTCTCCCAATTTATCTAATTCATCAGGACACACGTCAGGACAATGTGTGAATCCAAAATAGAGAATAGAAAACTTTTTTTTATCATTTTTCAAATTCTCATGAGTAAACGGTTGGTTTTCAGTATCTACCAATTTAAAAGGACCACCAATTAGCGGCTTTCCATAACCTCTCTTTGATTCAACTTCTTTTTGAAGCCTCAAACGTTCTTTTTCTTTGGAAAACCAGTAAGTAAATCCACCACCAACAGCAAGCAACAAAACCACAGCCTTCCACGATGCAAACTCGATACTATTACCAGCAGCATATTTCTTGTTGTTGGCAGAACCACCAATAGCGACTCTACTCAAAGGCCGTTTTTTGGGATTTTCGGGGTTTGATGCGTTGAATTTGATAGGATTAGCATGGAACAAACGTTTAGCTACAAAGGCACGAGCCGTTGGGAAGGAAGACACGGGCCTGTTAAGGGGTACTCTGCACATCATCGTGTTGTTGGATAATAACCTGATGATTTTGATGGTGCGGCCAAAAAGAAGTCAATGTAGTCACGTGTTACATAACGTGATGTCATATGTAGTAGGTAAAGCTTCATTCATTTGGAATTGTATAAATTCTAGAATATAAATTGGTCTTTGTTTACATCTTTCTAGATCAATGAAGATACTCCACGTCGCAGGTGATCTTTAATATATGCTTTCCATTTTCATTTCCATTTTCAATCGCACAGGGACCATATTGATGGTATATATTTTGAAAGAATAGAAAAAAAAGACGAAGCTATATACTGACTTTATAATGATATGTGTCACTTAATGATTCAAAAATTCCTACAGCATTTAATGAATAACTCTGAATATTCTTTCGAATTCCTATTGAGAAAGAGGTTCACTAAAAGGTTTATTGTTTCATATTCACCTCCAGCGTAGTGTGCCATCGAATAGATTATGGAGATCACCTTATATTTGTATATCATTTTAAAAGGACCCGTTTCTATTCCTCTTAAATAAAAGAGTTCGGGAAATAAAAATTAAACAATGTCGCATATGTAGGGAATAAACGTAATTGGAATTACTTTTTAAAAAAAATATAGATTATTTGCCAAACTACCTACTAATACTTATAGCTAGTGAGTAAGCTATTCATAGTTTCCGAGAGTTTCCGTAGTGAATTTACCCATTTCAAAATTTTCAAAATTACCTAATCTCTTACTAATCAGTATATGATATCCGATGGCCATTGCTACCATTCCACCTTATCACCTTTTCCATGTCGATTACCCAAATTAATCATCTAGTGGATTGGGCCACTCGGAATGGGGCTGAGATTTCTCCCGATATCGATTTCAAAACAATTTCTTCGAACAATGTTGGTGCAGTTTTTAACGGTTCCCAATCATCAAATGACTATCAAATAAGTCTTCCCATCAAGTTGATCTTAACGTTGAAAGAAGCTATTGAGGGTTTGAACAAAAGCTTTCCTTCAGGAACTTTTGAAGAAATTTCTTCCAAAACTTCAAATATCAACTCGGTGTTAAAGATCTTTTTAAGTAGAGAAAGAAGCTCGAAGTATATTGAAAAATCGTTTTATTCATCATATCTAAAGCTTTTACCCACACTTGAGCAAATCAACTCACCATATTCGTGGAATTCTAGTGATAAAGAACTTCTCAGAGGTACAAATTTAGGGGAATCGTTAAAGGGTAATTTAAGTCATATTATCGAGGAATGGTGGCAGTTAATTAATCTTTTACCAGAAAATATAGATAAACCAACTGAGCATTTCATTAATATGAAGTTTTATTATGAGTATAAATTCTACACTGATGATGATTTTTATCAATACTTTGTTAAAGATGAAAATATTGATAATTGGACCAGTTTTCCAAACTACTTGTGGTCATCATTAATTTTAAAATCCAGATCTTTTCCGGCTTATTTATTATCAGAGTCCACCAATGCTAATTACAAGAAAGATGAGGCAATGTTATTACCAATAATCGATCTCTTGAATCATGACAGCAAGTCACAAGTTGAATGGATAGTTAAAGATGGCTTTTTCAATTTCAAATCGAATGATAATGTAGCCAAAGGTAGTCAGCTTTTTAACAACTACGGTATGAAGGGAAACGAAGAATTATTGTTGGCATATGGCTTCTGTATTGAGAATAACCCAGCAGACTCAGCAGCCTTGAAAATAAAGATTCCAGATCAAATCATTGACGAATTAAAGAAGAATGAAATAAAATTGCCTTCTTTAGATGACTATACTACTTCTGTGATTAGATCAGATGGTAATGAAGTTAAAGAAGACTACAAGGATGGTCTTCTATTTTTTGTCTCTCAAAATAATCTACCAGAAAATTTGGTTCAAGTATTTCAATATCTCGTTCAAAATCCTTGGGAATCAGGTATTAGTCTTAGAATGAAGTTGGCTGGTATAAATCAGTTGAGAAAAGCATTAGAAGCCAAAAGTAAGTTAATTAATCCAATAAAGACACAATCGGAACATGCTAAATCGGTGGAAATATATGCACTGTCGCAAAAACATATTTTTCAAGCTACTATCAAGAAACTCAAGAGTTTGGAAAAGAAATTGTTATCAGATCCAGACAATAAAAGTAGATTTATCACCTTGAAAAATGTGTATAAGAAAGACATTAAATTACAAAATTCGTTGTTAGTGTCTTTAGGAGCCACCAGCTATGATTCAATTCTTGAACATGAGTTACAAGATCAGATTTGGTTATTATACTTGATAAGATGTTATAACAGAGACGAGTATCTCTCTGGAGAAATCGATGAAGAAGGTGACAATGAGAATTATTTGCCTTTATGGATCAAAGACTATTTTGTTAAATTAGAGGCAAGCGAAGTCAGTGCTGTTGAATTACTTCAATACAGAGAATTGCATGAAGGTCTTATCGTTCCTTTGAGCAAGACGGTGCCCGAAATTTATGGTAAGGGTAAGTGGGGAATCAAGGAGTTAGTTCTTAGTGCAAAGTTGTTAGATAATATCAGTTTCGTGAGAGGTAAAGAGCAGGAATGTATTTTGGTGGAACCAGAACTGATTTAGCTAATCGCTGAGGAATGCCTCTTTGGGTGAACATTTTCAAAGAATTAATGAAATAGGAAGTTATAAGTTGAAGATATATAATTCAATTCAATACGCCAAAAAGGAGCAGGAACACTAAATGATAAAGAGTAGCAATGAATAAACAAATGGCAGAAATTATTAAACAAAAATTCTGAAAATCTGACATGAGAGATCTGATTCACAGACAATTTGCTGGTTAATACTTGTTCAGATTAATTGAAGATTTTGTGCAAGTGGAAGGTATGAGATAAAAATTCAAGGGCAAAATGTTTGTTACCATAACCACTCGTATATTCTTGTATCCAAACTCAAATCATGTACATAATTCTCTCATTCTCATATTAATATTATTGAAGGACACAAGTTGTGGTAAGTTTATTTCCTCAATCCTTAGCCTCATCTAGTAATGGAAGGTGTGTGTATTTAAAAAATTTTTGACATTGTACTCTTAAAACAAGTTCTTAACTTTGTAATTAAGAATGAGCTACAAAAAATTAATCCATTTCACTCCGCTACGAACATTCCAATTAGGTTGACTTGTCCTATTCCCTTCGAACATAGTATTTATTATTGCCGTTCGGGCTATTTATATATTGCCCTTAGGGCCACACTAATCTTTCTTGAATATTTCTAAGAAAAAGAATCAAACAAGGGATGATTTTCAAGGAGTCACACCCTCACCTGAGTCAGTTCAGGTTTAATCTTCCTTGATACCACCGGTACCAGAAGCCTCGACACTTTCAACCGATGTCTTATCAGTCTTGACATCACCAGCAGCACCAGTTAAAGCCTGCAAGAAACCAGGAGCAGACTTGAATGGTCTCTTTAATTCACCGGAGGCAGGAGTACCAAATACATGGATCTTGACAATGTTGGCTTCCAAAGCAGACTTGACACTGGAAACAGATTGCATCACCAATGGGTTAGTGTACTTCATGTAAATGTGCATAAAACCCATCATGGCCAAGGAACTGAACACACTCTTGATCTGAGAATCGATTTGCTTCAAATCGTACTCCTTAACAGTGGTCACAACTGCCTTTGGCTGCGACTCCCCTGAAAGGGGGTTGGCTGGCTCCACATACTTCAAAGTGGTCAAGTCGTTCTTAGCATTGATTTTGTATCTTGTGAACAAGTACACGCCTAGAGCAATACCCTGACAGGACAAGTAGAACACTCTAACGTAGAACAAGATGTCTGGGTTTTCCAAGTCCAATCTACGGGAGACTTGCATCATCAAGAGCATCAAGCCCAAGTTGGTAATAGCTGGATTCATGTTTGGTGGTGAAAAGTGGAAAAGTCGCCAAACATATTTATCGTCGAGCGGCACAACGGCGATAATGTCACGTGCCGTGAAGAACCTGCTAGAAGGTACCGTGTGACGAACGGCGAAAATGAAAGCTACCAAGGTATACAACAGGGAATTGGCTTTGATTATCGATGCAGATCGGTACTATCTAACTACGGATTTGGATCCAATAAACTAACACATGTTAACCATTATATTAAATTTTTGATCCACAATCACACTATGTGCAGGTCCTCGTATACGTATCCACATCGGCCTAATTAAATGAAAAATTTATCTGACATTATAATAGTAGCCTGAATGGTATGGGTAATCGAGATGACTAGATAAATTTGAAGAAGATTTTTCAGGACCTTTTTTGTAAATAAGGCAAAAAACGCTCTATTTAGACTTTGTCCATATATATCCCAGATCCTAACTTATGCGATATGGCATTTTCTAGTTTCAAATGAATGCTGAATTACAGGTATTGTAAATTGACCATAGAATAAATTCTTTACATTAATAAATATATGGCCAAACACCAATCTCTTATTTATATTATTTAAGAAAACCACCACTTTGTTCATAAATTTTGTTCATAAATATTGGGTTTCTTCGTAGCAGAAATCAGTTCTTAATGAAGTCTCTAAAACAGGCGTATTTGAGGTGCTTTACATTATCCAACAATTCAGCTAGGCTAATATTGAACATAATGGATTTTTTTGGTAAAACGTATACTATAGCATGATCTCATATAATTTTTTCCTGTGGTAAAGCTGTTCACTAATAACAAGAAGCGATAGAATCTGTCATTTTTGCAAATCATCTTGTTCGAGAAATAAAGTGGCCTGTCTAAACATTATAATTCGAATTTTCAGGTTTGAAGTATGGATAATTATCCTAATGCTTTTTCGATACTACTGCTTAGTAAAATTACTTGGAAGTGATGATATCTCTGATATCTCTGATTTATCGATCATGAAGTTTATATAACTACTATTGTACAGATATTCAGTTTTTATTCGAATTTCTTCCTCGGAAAAGAAAACTTTTGAAATTTTGATAAATTGTTAACCTAATTCTTTATTTATAACTCAATACTAGCACAAATAGAAAAGACACACTTCTATCTTTACCTTTCTTTTTGAAACTAAAGGGGCTCATCGTCAAAAGCAACGTCACCAAACTCCCAGCACCCCAAGTGAGAGGCTCTGGCCGTAGATTGCACTTTTATAAGCTCATTCACATAGTCTTTGACTGCAGGGCCAACGCTAACATTATCAACCACGGCCCAGCCTTCCTTCACCAATTGCTTATTAATGGTGTAAGTAGGATCTTTAAGTGATTGTTCAGAATCGTACAACACTCCCAGAAACTCAGTAGTTGTGCTTGGCAATGCACTGATTACGAGTTTTTTATCAAAAGTAAGATCTTCTAAGGCATATAATGCCTCGGACAAGTAATCAGTAGGTTTAGAAGGTGGCAATTTCAAGTTTTGCAAACTTGCAGTGTGAGCAAATGGTGGATAAGTGGAGGTGGAGAATTTTGGTGGAAGAGCACGCAATGAGGATAATGGCACCTTATCCACGTTTCCGAAATCCAAATGCTTCACTTCGTATTTGTTGGAAGTTTTATCAAAATTGATAACCTTGGCACGGTAAAATTTACCGTTTTCAGAGAATTTGGCGGAAACTAATTCATTCTTTTTTGGTCCTCTGCCTAAATTGTGAGGCAAATCGACAGAAGTGTTACTGGCACTTGGAACTTGACTATGGAATTCATTGAACTGCTGCTTGAAAGTGGCAAATTTTCCAGCAGTAGAACTGTCCAAGTAGTGGAAAGAAATCACACCAGTAGAGTCAATGTCGACCACTTCGATATCGAAAAATTTAGGTTTGGAAGCCTCAAGGTTCAATTGATATAATTGACCAGCTGCCTTTTCGATTTGTGCTTGTTCTTTGGCTTCGTCGTAATCCTTCCAAACACCCTTTCTAGATTTTTTAGCAACTTCTTCAGCTTTGATCAAATCATCAGCAAAGTGATTGGAGTTTATAGCAAATTCATGGATTTTTATCAAACCTAATTCTAACAAATTAACTTGAACTGGTTGTAATGAATTTCCAGACGCAAATAAGTTACCAATGAACCCCCCGATTTTGTCAGTGTCGTAAACTTCAAATTCAACGTTTCTTTGTAAAAATCTTTTGTTCAAAAACTTCAATCCTTCTTCACCCAATGCTTCTGATTTGTCATTTGATAATCCACCCAAAATCAAAGTCAATTTCAATCCTTCCTTTGGATTGAATAATTTAACTCTGTTGGAAGAGGGAATGAATTCGACATGGTATCCACCAGAAATTCTACCCTTTTGTTTGAATCCGTTCAAGAATGTCTTTGCTTTGGAAGCGTTCTCGGAAGCATCGATAATTCTGGTTCCAACCTTTAAGATCTTACTAATGTCACCATTGAAGTAAACACCCTTCTTCCCAAGTTTTTTCTGTTCTTCTTCTAATTCAAGAAGCCTGTCCCAATTCAAGGATCTTTCGTGAGAAGTGGCCTTGTTGTGCCTAATCACAGTACCCATACCATTATTGATAATGAGTTCTGATAAATCTGTTGTACCATTGATTTTGAAACTAACAAGAAATCTAGCGTCAAAACCAAGATCCTTATTTTCATTTCTATATCCATCGATATACAAGGAACCAGACTTACCAATAGCGTTTTGTCTCACGAATTCACGGGCAGTGGCTACCAACGATTGTTGTTGTTGTTCATTGGTGGTGACTGTCTTATCAGAAGGTCTTGGAGCCCTTATAGATGCCAATTGAACCGTCAATTCTTCATCTGATGGTAACCGGATTAACAAAGTATCTGCTCCAATGACTCTGGCTACAGTAACATTATCAATAGTCGATCCCGGCTTTAACAGTTTACCTGTAGAAGCTTTAGATGAAACGGAACTAGGGGTAGAGGTATTAGCAAATAACCCTTTACCCAAAGCCTTAGCTGATTGTTCAGCTTTTCTCAAGCCAGCCATGTTGCTTGAACCAATTAAAGTAGATTGCCAATCCACAATTTCACCAAAACCATTTTCCAATAATTTTTCATGAATATTGTTACCGGATGGATGATGAATAGTAGCAATTGGTAAGCCAGATTGGCTCTCGCCAATGATGGTAGCAGTCAATTCGGCCTTAGTAGACAAGAGCTTTTCTTCCACGAATGCCTTTGCCTGTTGTGCAACTTTGGTGACATGCGCTGGTTGGGTAGTGTCGTCTGTTCTAGGAGCCTTAATACCAGCCAATAACAAAGGGGTAGTGACGTGCTGGGACTTACTAACAATGAGCCTGGCTAAGACTCTGTCACCACTTATAACTTTCTCAACGATAACCTTTAAAGGCGATTTTTCAGATTTCTTGATCACGGACTCAGACAACTCTCCAGTAGCAATTGAGTCATTAGAGATGCTCCATACACCCACGGACGCAGTCTTGGCCTTCTGCTGAATGTCATTAAGCTCGTAGTATATATCTCCGTCATCTTCGGAGAAATTATCTTTCAACTTGACGGTTCCCTGTTCCAACAAATAGGCAATCAAAGACTTGAAAATCGGAGCCTGGACATCACCAAACTCTCTGCCACCTGTACTCTTATGGTTAACTCTAAATTTGACTTCCTTGCCTATTAACAATTGTCTTAAGAATTCTTTGGATTCCCAACGGTCGTCCAGTTTGACATAGGAGAGGGTCAAGAGACGTTCAGGTGCCGGGATTTGGGTAGTTTTGGAAGGCACCAAGACAATGGTGTCTCCACTCAATACGTTCTTAACTTTGGCAGCGAATACTTGGGACATGGAATGAATGGATCTGATGGTGAGTCTTATGCCACGTCTGGGGTCGACGAGATCAATACGGATATGTGCTCACGTGACCCGGGAATTAAGGTTAGATCGCACAATTAGTTACCAACCGGACCACGTAATATCAATGGCAAGGAGCACGGCCCAGAAGCGGTTATTGAAGGAGTACCAGCAGTTGTCACGGGATCCACCGCCCGGAATAGTGGCTGGTCCGGTGACAGAAACTGATTTGTTTCTATGGGAGTGTTTGTTAGAGGGCCCCTCTGAAACACCATATGAAAACGGAGTGTTCCCAGCTACCTTACAGTTTCCCAAGGATTATCCGTTAAGTCCTCCCACTCTCAAGTTTGATCCTCCTTTGTTGCATCCCAATGTATATGCAGACGGTACTGTCTGCATATCCATCTTACACCCTCCAGGAGAAGATCCTAATCAATACGAAAGACCGGAAGAACGATGGTCTCCGGTTCAAAGTATAGAGAAGATCTTGTTGAGTGTGGTATCGATGTTGGCTGAGCCTAATCCAGAGAGTGGTGCCAATATTGATGCTTGCAAATTGTGGAGGGACAATAGAGGGGAATATGATCGCCAGATCAGACAGCATGTTAGGGAATCGCTCGGCTTATGAAGTAGCATCTGAACTCAAAGAACGAAGGTGATTTAGCAAACCAAAGTGGCGAGTCCACATAAAGAAATAAGTCTTGTTGAGATACTGATTCCATATGATGGATGGGATATCATTGAAATTTCCTAAGGTAAGCAATCGTCAGTTGACACAAATGAACAATAGATTTGAGCCATCGTGATCCATCGACAGGTCATCTGGAATAGGCAACAAACAATGGAATAGGATAAACAAGCAACAGAAATAAGTTGCCTATTATTAGAGATGATCGATAACCATATTAGAGACATGTAATGATAACGTATCATAAATAACAGTAGGCCAAGCACTTGAGTCTGGTAAAAGTAGAGAGAAGATCGAGTAGTCTTTGATCCGGTTTTAAGTAGCATAATTTGCCTGGGTTTTCGAAACCCATGGATTGCTTGTACATTCAAGAAGATTATCCAAAAGTTTATCCTGAAGAACACATAGCTATTTCTTTGATAATTTACTTGGCTACCCCACGATCCCACCAATTCTTTCCAACAGCATTCAGCAGAAAACGGACTAAGTTTGGATAATCTTGTTAATAAATGCTTTCTAAACCATTATCATGTAAATTTGCAGGAAATACATACGAATGATACCAGCAGATTCTGATACTCTTCCAATTGATATTCATAGCACTCCTATAATTCCAATTAACTGCGACACTCAATCATTAGCACTCTATCCCATTCATTGTCCATACTTCAGGATCTACTCAAAAGTGGGATAGCATAGAAACACAAATCAAACAAGATAAGGAACTATTTCTTCAAGAATATAACTCCCACCTCTGAGAGTACACCAAACCCATACTTCATAGGCTTATGGCCTTGCCTTTATTGAACCTCATCATAATAGAAGTTAGTGTTCATCTCATTTTGGGTGTATTGTTCTTATCGGTTATCGTAATCGCAACATAGTAAGGATGTGGATTTCTGTAATTAGACTACCTTAGCTACCTTTAACCAATCATATCACAGCCTAGAAAGACGATTTGGAGTTTCTAGAGTAGGGAAGGATGGCTTTTCCCAAAGACTATAGTCCCCTTCCCATCAAATACTTAAGTGCTACTACGGGACTGGTTAAAGGGGTAAGCATCACAATGAAGGCGCCAACTTTAACTTGTGATTACGTTTTTGCAACCATTGACCTAATCTAAGCCAATATATAATAATTGCCAGATTTGCCACTAGAATGTCAGTAGACCTCTCCCGTTCTGTTTGATATCCTCGTTTCCCGAATCTTGTTCAATACTTCAACATGCTTACTTAAATTTGATATTGAAGCTATCAGTATGTTTTGCAACTGTTACTGTTCGTTCACCATCTACATAACAAATTACTGTAGTCCAACAAGGAGAATACTTGAGTTTCCAAGAATCAACTCATCTATGTACATAACGAATAGACAAGAATGCGTATGATAAAGGACAATAATTGAACAGGATCAACATTATCAAGACACTATCAAAATTGAACCGAAACACTAACAAAATCTACCAAGATCAACTATCTATTAGTCACGTTGTTAGTTGCTCAGTTCTCAAACCAAACAAATCCATTTCTGGATAATCTTACTAGTGGTAAAGAAAACAAATCATCCAAACAACATTGAGCTTCTTTATGAAGACCATTGCATCATCTTTCAATTGTCTCCATTGTGCTTTAGCACCATAACATTGCAAGTTTAAGCTTTCAATTTCATCATTTAACCGCCTCACTGGAGTTCAATATTGACTCGTTCTGATCTATACTGAATTAACCATCTCGCTTGTAATAACTTATCATTAGTGAACTCGCTTGTGTTTCCGATATCGAATTGGCTGGATTTCATTTAGTTGTCTGAAGTAAAATCATTGCTTGATTTCAAGTTTTCATTATTGTTATTTAACCTGCTTGAAATAGACATTCGGGTATCCTATTCATATCGATCTTCTTTAATTCGGTCTGGGTATAAATCATTCTTCTCAGCTCAATTGTCTTCTACTAATTTGATATGGTGTCTGTTGTCATTATCGGTGCCGGTGTTTCCGGTCTCAAAGCAGCTAATACGCTCCTCCAATCATCAGCCTTTAGTCCACAAGATATCCTCATAGTTGAAGCCCAAAACAGGATTGGTGGCCGTATTCATACTGATAGAAATCAGAGTAAAATTGGCTATTCCTACGACCTTGGTGCTGCCTGGTTCCACGATTCTTTGACTAACTCTGTGCTTCAGGAAGCTATTCGAGAAAACGATAAAGACTCGTTTGACTACCAGAAAGACTGCTACTATGATGATAAGGAATCAAAGGTTTATATCAACGAGCTGGACACTCCAGTGGATGTGGTCGGCTTGAAAATTGATAAAGTTCTCGAAGACATTCATAAGTACATTGAACTCCATTTTACTGATCTGTTGAGTACGCCAGATGTATCTTTAAAGGAGATAGTGGCCAGATTTTTTGAAACTCACGGACACATGGTGTCTCCAGAGCAGAAAAAGTATGCCACCAGATTTATGACATACCTTGAGTCGTGGTATGGCATATCCTGGGATAAAATTAGCGGGAAATACTCGATAATGGATCATCAGGGTAGAAATCTTTTAAATACAAAAGGCTACGATTTTATTATCAACAAATTGTCCAAAAATATTCCCTCCGAACAAATATTACTTGGAAAGCAAGTTGTGGAAATCAACACCACCAATTCAAAAAATAACAAAAATGCACGGATAGTATTAAAAGACGGAACCGAGATTTTTTGTAATTACGTGATAGTTACAGTCCCACAAAGTGTCTTACAATTGGAGCCAACCCACCTATATGGTATTACCTGGAATCCTCCACTTCCTCAAAGAGTGAAAGATGCCCTTAATAGTATCCATTATGGTGCTCTCGGGAAAGTGATCTTTGAGTTTGACAACGTGTGGTGGGATTCAAATGAAGATCGATTTGAAATACTTCCAAACCCGGGAATCACTTTTGAATCTTCACTTTCTTCGTTGCCAGCCCCATTTTCATTTTTTGCACATGTACTCAATTACGGAGCTTCACATCCCACTGAAAAAGGGAGTAGTCTTGGTATTTTGACTCAATCTCCACTAACTGAATACTTGGAGGCTCACAAAGATCAAGCTTGGGAATATTTCAAACCCATGCTTTCGAAATTGGTGGTGAATGATAAGAAAGTTACTGATCCAATTAATGTCATTACTACAGAATGGACAAGAAATCCATATAGTCGAGGCTCATATTCTGCTCTTTACGTTGAGGATGATCCTTCAGATTTAATTGTGCAATTGTCAGGGGAATTTGAAGGATGTGGTCTCCATGAAAATTATATTCGATTTGCTGGAGAACATACTATTCTGGACGGAGCCGGGTGTGTACATGGAGCCTTTAATAGTGGGAAGAGAGAAGCAGAATGGATTATCAATGAGGAACTAAGTTCAAAACTGAAATAAATATTTCGAATTGAAGTGTTTGAAGGTCACATTGATCAAAAAGGTCTGATACCTTCCAAACCGCTCATAATATGACTCGGGCGACGTTTGATTTCTAGACTGTTTCTTTGTTTCACATCATGCCATCACAAAGGGTTGTAAAGCTATACAATCTATGAATAAATAAAGATATATATTATGATTAGGACTTGCGTAGTTGATAGCCTTTAAGCATTTCCCTCCAATAAATTAATTTGTAGCTCACTCAACAGTTGAGCTTATATAGGATTAACACTTAATCATTCATTGTATATAAAAAAAAATAATAAACTAATCCACTTAATTGGAAAAGGTCACTACACATGGAGAAGGATAATTCCAGTATTATTAATGAACTATTCTAAAAGTGCACAAGAGCAAGGGGAAGAACAAAAAAAGATTATAGGTGATACCAAAATTTAATCCAAGTTCATAAAGACCACAATTCTAATGAATTTACAATACACCATAAATTTATCAAAAATCTTCTACTTTATTTGTTTCACTGATAAAAATCCGGGGCCAATTACTGCACTACCTCTATAATCCTAGCAACGTACGCCCATAATTGGGGGCCAGTTGCCCCATTTTCTCACTAGAATTTTCCTCCTCTGTCGGTAATATTTTTGGGGCTCCCTAACTTTTCCGTGTGGTACCGTAAGTTCGCGCACGGCCTCGCTAGTTCTCGCTACTAGAACTCATCTCGCATCAGTCTACAAATTTTTACATTACACCATGTCTGCTCCTTTCTCCGCCGAAACCGCTGATAACTTAGAAGACATCGAAAAGCAGTTTGCTGTCAAGGCCGTAATGCAGGCTGAAACTTACTGGGGCTTGTTGGAAAAGATTCCAGGCTCCAGATTGAAATTGACACAACACGATGATGATATCTTTGAAACTTTGTTAACTGACTTTCCAGAGTTTAAAGAGCCAGAAAAGGTTGCCAGCGTGATTGAAAGTGAAATGAAGAGCCCAAGCGGTAAGGCCAAATGGAGAACCTTCTGTGAAAAGTTCAATGAAATTGAAGATTATAATTTCGGTACTTTATTGAGAACCAAGGCCTCCGATGAATACTCACAGGATGGTACTATTTTTGTGGTGAGAATCCAGTTTTATGCAATTGAAATCGCTAGAAACAGATACGGGTTGAACGATTGGGCCTCAAAAAAGTGAACAATCACTCGGAAAAGAGTGGTGAACCATTAGCTATTGCTTGTAGCACATTCGTAGCTTAAAAACCAAGTGAGAATGTCTACTGAGTATTTTGAATCATATGGCTCCCTACGTGAAGAGATTAATGACATAAAGACAAACTTCGCTCAGGCGATTGACCACAAGTGTATTAAAACAAGCTAATATACAAATGTAACAATTCGAAGTAGATTATGGAAGTAGATATATGGAAGTGGATTCTATATGGAAGATTCAAGTAGTGAGTGAAGGTATCTGGAAAATATTGCAGTTGAAATATATTCCTTTTTAATGATTGTTTTATATGTATTCTTGAATTAGTTAAAAACACTGAGTTACAAGTAATCTAATTGCGGGCAATATTACTGATAAGATCACATACGGAACATTTTCAATTGCTACTAGTGTTTCTCTATTCTTAAAAAATTCAACCTGTGGTTGTTAGGATCCAAATCCTAATTCACATACTTACTGTTTATTATTAACAGCCAATCCAACCAGAAGTTTAATCCGAAGGTCAACCTACTCAACTTTCAATATTAATAGTATCCAGAATAATATACACAGATATTACTTATTATCAGACAAGTTTCTTAATGGTAGAGTGAATTGAATAGGTAGTAACACTACTGCCTCAATGATTATTGTAGATGACATGTCCATTAATATATACCTTAGAGTAAAACAAAACCATACTTGAACTAACCATTGAAAATTAAAAACCAACCTTTTCTTTATATCGTATCTGATTCCGAAGAAAAATGAATTTTAACTCATATTAGTTTCAATTGTAGTACACATCCATGATCTGTATTTCCTCTACAGTCTACTCGACACAATGTTACTTCTAAAAGTCCGGCAAGTGTTATTGCTAAGCATTCTTAAAGATTCTACTACAAAAAACACCATTCAATTTCTTTATTACTTTTATCGTAGTTAATTGGTTCACCAGTAATTGATCTTTCGAATTCATTGATCTCGTTTTTGTCTTCCTAACTTAACTTAACTTTATCTTCCATCTACGTGCACACCCACTTTCACTGGTTCGCAGCTTACTTCACGCGATCTCGTCCACATTTGATCGTAACAACATTTCACCACCAACTACTATGAACACTTCCAGGCTCCCCTCAGGTAAGCCTCCGTCGAGCGGGAACTCCCAGGTACAATGGCAGAACCAGCAAGTTCCCCAGCAACTGCAAAACCAATCACAACAATCACAACTGCAACACCAACAACTGCAACAACATCCGCCCTATCATTCACCGGCCAACTATTCCCTTCCTGGAGTCATTAATTATCTTACATCTGAGTTCACCAATCTTGAACGGTTCAAGATCATGACCAATTTGGAGAAATCGGAAATGAAATACAAGATCATTCAGCTTCAGTGTGAAGTCAACTCACTTAAACTTATAGGTGATAAGCAAAGAAATCAAATAGACAAGTTGGAAAAGGAAAATGATCAATTGAAAGCACAATTGAGTGGGGAGAATACGCCACCTGTGGAAGAGAATAACCAAAAGGTTCAAGATACGTTGCCAGAGATCCCAGACGTGGATCTTCTGGTCATCAAAAAATCCCGGCAACAACTCACCAAATCAATGAAGGAAATTGTTCATCTCCTTAAGATCCCTTCTGCTAAGAATATGAACTACTTGGGCATACCAGAAAGCAACGAAGTCAATAACGAACTCGATGCATTGGTGAATCATGACGATAATTTTAATGAAAACTTTAATTTTAATGACCACAATATGTTGAGCCTTTCCCCAAGAAACTTGAAAAAGGGGAAGTCTGTCACATCACAGTACTTTGGAGATGATGCAGAAGGACAGGACCCATACGTGGATTTTGATGAAATCAAGAATGTCAATGTGGATTTTTTTGACGATCAATTCACAGGGAGTCATGTGTCCTCCAATGACTCAAAAATACCCTACGAAAGTGATGCAGAAACAGAAATTCTAGACCAGGTGGATGAAGTGGTTGCACCTCTCGACAAAAAACCGTTTTCAGGAGACGTCAAACATACGGACCAAAAAGTGTTTGAGGATGGTGAATTTCAAGTGCATCTCACGTCAATATCAGACGAATACAGGATAGAAGTGTTTGATAAAGGGGCTAAGAAGAAAGTTTTTTCCCATGACGTTTACTTTGACTCCGTAGAACCGGAAAATTTGATTAATTTGCATAAAGTATCTCTTGAAGATCACAAGGGAACCTTCTTGGCCGTGCAAGGTGATGGAAGAATATTCAATCTCGCCGTGGATGCCAGCCTTACCAAAGAATCAGAATTAATAAATCTAAAAAGTCAAAAAGTCAAGTTGCAATCGTCCGGACTCACAGAATTGCCACATGTGGGAAAGCTTCGTAAATTCGGACTAGTTTTGAATTCATTTGAGGATACTTTCCTAATCAAGGTATACCAAATCACATTGAAAGATGGTGAGTTTGACTCGAAGGAGATAGGATCATTTAATCGCAATTTCATAACAAAGAATAGTAATTCGACTTCACTTGAGTTTGAATCCTGGGCAATCAATAAAAATGCTCATATTAAGCCGCCCACTCCCAAGAAAAAGAAAGGAAAGGATACCATTGACGATGAACTGGTCTTCTTGCCATACGAGTTGGTCTACAAAGCCGAAGATAAAGTTTTGAGAGTGAATGTGGTGAATAAAACTATACATTCATAAATGGCTGCATACTGATGATATGATACCAGTGCTAATTAAAATTCAATCAAATCTTAAGTGCTTAACAAATATACATGTTAATTAAACTATTCACAGCGATTTTGAATATCCTTCCGGAAAAAGTGGTCATCATTTCATCATTCATAAAAGAAAATCAGACATAAAACGTACTGATAGCATTATCAATTTGTGGATGTTACTAATTCATTCCTTTGTTTTGCATCGTATCTTCTAATGCATCATAGCATTAACGACAATAAAACCACCCTCATAATATAACTATAGAATCATCACTCGTGCATTTAAATTAATACAGGATAATTCGAATGCACATTGCTACATTTGGAACCTCATTTCTGACATCATCATATTTATGAGACAATCCTATATTCCACTCTTTTGAATATGACAATTTGTTTCCAACACCAAGGTAATAGTATATGTATGTAGCCGGAATATTCGCTAAAGTTGGCAGCTAAATTTATGTTACTTAACATTGTCCCTATTAAATATGCTGTAGTGGTGCTCCTATGCTTTTCACACCACTCGGTTTTGTAATGCGTATCATAAACATCTCATCGCTGTGTTACTTTCTATTTTTATTTTGCTACCCCTACTCCACATTATAATTAAATAAACTTAACAATTTCCATAGACCACTTCTCATCTCTTTGAATATAATTAATGGTTCCTTACGTGGCTGTTCACTTCTTCAATACCTCATTGCCTCATCTCATCTCATCTAGTACTGTTATAAATCTCTTATATATACACCCACCTCATCTCATATCATTGCAATCTAAGCCAATTCTTTATCCATTCTCCTTACTCGTTTATTTCCACTCCGGCTCATCTATTTGTGAGTGCCCCTTCCTATTTCTCCCTTTGTACCTCCGTATTCGAGATCTCACTCTTATCACCACGTTGCGATGCGTATCTTTTTTAATCTTTTTCATTGAAAATTTTTCTTCATCAACATGTCGAAGCAATCTTTTGATGACTTCTTGAAGTCCCAACAGGCTAATAAGCCTAAGGGTTTCGGCTATAGAAACCAGCCTGCCGGACAGAACCAGGCGTTCCAGGGTCAAGGCTACCAAAATTACCAGGGCCAGACGTTTCAGCCTTCTGGAGGGTATCAGAATTACCAAGGACAATCTTTCCAACCTTCTGGAGGATACCAAGGGGGATACCAAAACTATCAGAACTACCAGGGACAAAGCTACGGAGGATACTCGAGAGGTAGCAATTCCCAGATCAATACTCCATTGGATTCAACTCCCACAAGTGGAACTGCCACTCCAACCACTCCAAACCCAAATGCATCCACTACATCCCTCACCTCATTGAACTCCGCCTTAAACAAACTTAACGTGGCCAATATTCCAATCCAAGAAAACTTGGCAAATCTTGAAAAATGTGCTAAAATTGCCGACATTAGAACAGAAGTGTCTACCATTGTCGATACTATTGCTGGAGAAGATTCTTTGGATGTGGTTAATGACTGGAAATTGGGCGAAATTCTCAAGTCATTGGGTAAACCTAAAAACTCTCCTTTGGTAAGAGAAGGTGCATTGTTGATTATTCAACAATTAGCTATTAAATTAGGTGGTCAAACCCCTAAAGAAGCTTATCTTTTACAATTTTTTGCAGTTGGTTTTGATGCCCATGCTGATAAAGATAAAAATGTTATCAAGGCTGCAAAAACTGCCGTCGATACTTTATATGGTATTTTCCCGGTTGAAGCATGGGGTACTATTGTTTTAGATGAAGTTTTGACTTATTTGAAGTCTTCTGCCAAATGGAATTCAAAGTTGGCTGCTTTGGCAATCTTCGAAAAACTCATTGATGATGTCCCTGCTGACTTATTAGAATTAAAATTCGTTAAAGCCGTGCCTGTGTTAACCGATTTAGCCACTGATTTCAAGCCAGAATTAGCAAAGCAAGGTTTGGTTACCTTGAAGAGATTTGTTAAAGTGTTGGATAATTTGGATTTACAGAATAAGTACGACTTAATTGTGGAGACTTTGGCTGATCCAAATAAGGTTCCAGAATGTATTAAAAACTTGAGTTCCGTCACCTTCGTTGCTGAAGTCACTGAACCTGCATTATCTTTGTTGGTTCCAATTTTAGATAAATCATTAAAAATGTCTTCCTCTTCCAACGATCAATTAAGACAAACCGTCACAGTTACTGAAAACTTGACTAGATTAGTTAACAATAAGAGAGAAATTGAAACATATATTCCCATCTTATTACCAGGTGTTGAAAAAGTTTTCAACAATGCTTCTTTACCAGAAGTCAGAGAGTTGGCAGAAAAAGCTTTGAAAGTTTTGAAGGACGCTGAAAATGAACAATCTGATGGTAAATTCCATGGAAGAATCACAACTGAACAGGCTAGAGAATTTTACACCAAAGACATTCCTGAAGATTTACAACCAGTTGTCAAGGATTTGGAATTACAAGACGAAACCCGTGCTGCATACTTATCATTTGTTTTACAAGCTGATGCTAATGTCAATGATTGGAAACGTTTGAAGGAATACTTGAATTTAATAGTTGTTTCTTCAGAATCAGAGGAATTAAGATCAAAATATGCAGACGTTGTTCTTACCAATCTTAGAGCCTTATTTGAGCCAACCAGCTCTGAATCCAATGAAGATGATGATGGTGCTATTGAAATTGTCAATGCTGATTTTTCCTTGGCTTATGGTTCTAGAATGTTGTTGAACAAGACCAAACTTAGATTATTGAAGGGACACAGATACGGTTTGTGTGGTAGAAATGGTGCTGGTAAATCAACCTTAATGAGAGCCATCTCCAAGGGACAATTGGAAGGATTTCCAACTGCAGATGAATTAAAAACCTGTTTTGTGGAACATAAATTACAAGGTTCTGAAGCCGATATGGATTTAGTTGGGTTTATCGCTTCTGATCCTGAATTAAGTCATGTTGGAAGAGATGAAATCTCCCAAGCTTTATTCGCTGTTGGGTTCCCACAAGAGAGATTGGAACAAAATGTTGGTTCATTATCTGGTGGTTGGAAAATGAAATTAGAATTGGCTAGAGCTATGTTAATGAAGGCTGATGTCTTATTATTGGATGAACCTACTAACCACTTGGATGTTGCAAATGTTAAATGGTTGCAAGACTATTTGGTTGAAAACACTGAAATTACTTCATTGATTGTTTCACACGATTCCGGTTTCTTGGATGCGGTTTGTACTGATATTATTCATTACGAAAATAAGAAATTGGCATACTACAAGGGTAACTTGTCTGAATTTGTTAAAATCAAGCCAGAAGGTAAATCATACTATACTTTGACTGATTCTAATGTTAAGATGGCTTTCCCCCCTCCTGGTATTTTAACTGGTGTCAAGTCTAATACTCGTGCTGTAGCCAGAATGAATAACGTTACCTTCACCTATCCAGGTGCAGCCAAGCCTTCGTTGAAGGATGTTTCTTGTTCGTTATCTTTATCGTCTCGTGTGGCTATTGTTGGTCCAAATGGTGCTGGTAAATCTACTTTGATTAAATTATTAACTGCTGAATTGGTTCCAAATGAAGGTAAGGTTGAAAAGCATCCTAACTTGAGAATTGGTTATATTGCCCAACATGCTTTACAACATGTTGAACAACATAAAGAAAAGACTGCTAATCAGTATTTACAATGGCGTTACAGATTCGGTGATGATCGTGAAGTTTTATTGAAGGAGTCTCGTAAGGTTTCTGAAGAAGAAAAGGAGCAAATGTCCAAGGAAATTGATGTCAAGGATGGAAGAGGACCAAGAGCCATTGAGGCCATTGTTGGTAGACAAAAGTTGAAGAAATCATTTCAATACGAAGTCAAATGGAAATTCTGGTTACCTAAATATAACTCGTGGGTTCCAAAGGAAGTATTGTTAGAACATGGATTTGATAAGTTAATCCAAAAATTCGACGATCACGAAGCTTCGAGAGAAGGTTTAGGTTACCGTGAGTTGACTCCATCTGTTATCAGAAAGCATTTCGAAGGTGTTGGATTAGATGGTGATATTGCAGATCATACTCCTATGGGATCATTATCCGGAGGTCAATTAGTCAAGGTGGTTATTGCTGGTGCCATGTGGAACAATCCACATTTATTAGTTTTGGATGAACCTACCAATTATTTGGATAGAGACTCCTTGGGAGGTTTGGCTGTTGCCATCAGAGAATGGTCTGGAGGTGTCGTGATGATTTCTCACAACAACGAATTCGTTGGTGCATTGTGTCCAGAACAATGGCACGTTGAAAATGGTGAGGTGGTTCAAAAGGGTACTGTCAGTGTCGACAATGCCAGATTTGAAGACCAAGGTGGAGAGTCTGCTGAAGGATCCCCAGCACCTGAGCCGGTAAAGAAAAGAGCTGATGATGATGATTCTCCTGCCAATATTAAGGTTAGAACCAGAAAAAAGAAGTTGACTAGAAATGAAAAGAAGATCCAAGCAGAAAGAAGAAGATTGCGTTACCTTGAGTGGTTGAGTTCTCCAAAGGGCACTCCAAGACCACCTGACACCGATGATGAAGAGGATTAGGTTGATATTTAATTAGATAGATAGAGATAGCATATGTGCAATATATTCAAGTAAAAGGATTAGGGTAGTATAAGAAAATTAAAATAATATGGGGATCACCAAACGTTATTATCTCTAGGCCTATTAAATAAGTAGTTAAATGCAATGAGTCCGTGAGAAAGCAAATTTAATCAATAGTGCAGAATTGAATTTCCATCTTCCATGAAACAAGTAAGAACCTTGAGCTGTTCCTTAATTTTATTTCTTAAGGACAGCTATAGATTGACCAAGGTATATCCTGAACCAACCTTGTAGTGCGCTTAAAAGCATTCTAATTCTTAATTTACTAATTTAAAGAAATAATATGCCAATGTTCTTCAATTAACACTACTGCCACTGTAAAGAATTTTGTACTGAAATATGCTTAACCAATTTAAACCAATTTCGCCTCCCCTATTTCGTCAACTTGACTTAATTACATACTAACGACCCATAATACTACTTGCGAACCATTTTTCTATCAACCCATTATCGGTTACAATGGATAATACTTTGATCAATTCGCCGAACCAAAGTTTTAAACCACCCTCTTTACAAAGAAAAGACTTCGAACCATATGCTCTAAGACATAAAGACCTTTAGGTAGGTTTTTCAATAGAAAATTTTTCCTGTTTCTAATCACTCACAACTCTCCGTTGTTCTCACCCACTGCTTAGCGTGGTTCGAGTTCGATTTAGTAGTGGTAGTGCATATTGCATTTCGAAGGCAAATAACCAACACATCTTCTTCTCCAAAATGGCTGATAGATACTCCTTTTCCCTTACTACATTCTCTCCAAGGTACGTATCACTCTCTCCTATCCGTCCTCTAATCCATACTAACATCCAGTGGAAAATTGGTCCAAATTGAATATGCATTGAACGCAGTCAAACAAGGTGTTACCACCATTGGAATCAAATCAGCAAATGGAGTAGTGCTTGCCACCGAACGTAAAGCAAACTCCACCCTTCTTAAGAGTAGTAGTGGAAGCAAAGTCGAGCTCATTACTCCTAACATTGGAATGTCATACTCAGGCATGGGACCTGATTTCAGAGTACTTGTGGATAAGGCTCGGAAGTTGGCCCATACGAACTACAAACGAATCTATAATGAATACCCACCAGTTAAAATCTTGGTGCAGGAGATTGCCAAGGTGATGCAAGAGTCCACTCAATCGGGAGGTATTCGTCCATTTGGAGTGTCGTTATTAGTAGGAGGCTATGATGAGCATTCAGATCAATTCCAGTTATATCAGGTAGATCCTTCGGGAAGTTACTTCCCATGGAAGGCCACAGCCATCGGTAAAACCTCCAATTCTGCTAAAACCTTCTTGGAAAAGAGATGGAACGAGAATTTAGAATTGGAAGATGCCATTCATGTGGCCTTGTTAGCTTTGAAAGAGTCGGTGGATGGTGAATTAACAGGTGAAAATTTGGATATTGCTATTGTGAGTGATCCTCAGGACCATTTATTGGGATTCAAGGGTACCTCAGTAGAGGGTCCCAGATTTAAGAAGTTGACAGCCGAAGAGATTAACGATAGATTAGACTCTTTATAATGATACGAAGAAACTACAAACTAATTAACGAGTAAGTAGTGGGTTCTACCTGCAAAATATTGTATAGGTCGTCGAAATAACTACGGACCTATTTCACACGCTGACTCTTCTAAATGAATTGATTGACTAGGGAAATTTAGATAACAGAAAACGTTGCATACAACAAATTAAACTTTATGTGATGCAAAAGTGATGTATAGATTTTGAGGGAAACTAATTTGAAGTATTGAATCCCTGATATAGTTTGCTCATTGGAATATGGAGCATATGGTGAAGAGTAACGTAGTGTAAGAGCAATAGTAAATTTTGACTAAATCTAAGGTTAAATTGAGAACGAACTAGGTTCGTGGTTATTTTCTTGGTTATTTAATGTATCAATTCACTATACGTTGTAATGGAATTGATATGCAAATGCAAGAAACTATATGCTTTAGAGATACAATATCTTCGGTGGGTATATATTTTTGATTCCAGATTACTAAAGAAATTAATAAGCAACTTCATGAAATTTAATCATTACTTTTCATTCCACCAGATTAATAATGATTTTACATAAGTTAACTTCATGAAATTTAATCATTAACATACCATTATATTCAAAATCATACTAAATCACTTCTTCGCACTTTGATCTAAATATTACCAGCCTATATCCAACTTTGACTATGTAAAGGCTCTCTCTGAATTTTACTTGTCCATGTATACAGAAATTATTAAATGGTCGTATTGGGTCCTGTAACGACTGCTAACAGTAAACTCAAGTGTTCCATCTCTTGTTATTCGCATCTATTTAAACTTTAAACAGTTCAATCAACACCTAAATTAGAGCTCAAAGAAGAGTACATTTAGTTTACAGTAACCATTAGATGTAAAATTTTTAGGGATTAGATACTACAATCATGATTTCCTCTTTCATCAGTCTTCCCTGTATTCACTCTTTATCATAGCAGTTTTCCAACTGTTGCCGCACGTGAGCGATGAGGTAAAAATTTGGCATCGCTTACTAGAGAAATAGTATCGCTTGGTATTCCTACAAAAATTCACTACCATGGCCCGTAACAAATCCTCGGGCAAGAAGAGAAGTTCTCGTAAGATCTTGGATGCCTATCAGATTGCTGAAAGGGCAGAAAACCGTTCAGATTCAAACGATGACTCTGCAGATGAAAACGATGTTCAAGATGGGATTTTAGATGCTAGAAAATTTCTTAAAGATGGACAAGCAGAAGACGAATTCGAAGATGAGGAGTTGGACTCTGATGAGGCTTTGGGGTCAGACGATGATTACGATGTTTTGAACTCCAAGTTCTCTCAGACTATCAGAGATAAAGCTAAAAAGCAAAAAGAAAAGGAGAAGAGAAGAAGAAGAGGTGAGTTGAATAGTGATGATGAAAGCGAAGAGGAGGAGGAAGCATATGACAGTATAGACGAGGGCCAGTTGGTTACTTTATCAGAAGCATGGGATATGGATGAGAAGGATAGAAATAAGAGGAGTAAAAATGGTAATGAGGTCGTTCTAGATGATGCGTGGGATTCAGAAGAAGATGATGATGAATCTGAATCTGATGATGAATCTGATGATGAAGAGGATAATTCTGGCTCTGAATCTGAGGACATTTTCGACAACGAGGATGACGATGAAATTGACTTAAAGAATACCGTTTCTCATTTAAAATCACAATTGAAGAAACCTGCTACTGAAAAGAGAAAGTTGATCACTGAAACTACCTCAGAAAATGAGTTTGGTGTACCTGCCGGTACCCAAGGATTATCTCTTGCTGAAATGATGGCTGCTGTCGATCCTTCCGTTTCTCAAGATGCTATTTTAATCGATACTCAAAACGCTGAAAAATCCAAAGCTTTAGCGACTCCTTTGCCTAAGAGAATACAAGAAAGACACGATAGAAAAATTGCATACGAAATATCCAAGAAAGAAGTGAGCAAATGGCAAGATACTGTCAACCAAAACAGAGATGCTGAAGTGTTGAAATTTCCCATGGGTGCTCCAAGTTCTAATAAAAAATCTGCTCCAGTAAGTTTACCAACGGATGAAAACTATAAAGTTAGCTCTGAATTGGAAGATAAGATTAATAGTGTTTTAGCTGCGTCTGCATTGGTAGATGATAAAAAAGAGGCCACTTTCGAACAAATTCAGGTAGCCAAGTTATCTCCAGCTGAAATGATAAAAAGAACCAACGAATTGAGATTGATGAGAGAATTGATGTTTAGAGAAGAAGTAAAGGCAAGAAGAATCAAGAAGATCAAGTCTAAACTGTACCATAAGGTCAAGAAAAAGGAAAGATTAAGAAACCAAGAATTGGTTGAGGGAGAAGAAGAATCAGATGTTGAAGACCACGATCTCAAGAGAGCAGAAGAAAGAA
Organism: Suhomyces ambrosiae; assembly: GCA_030568575.1. Lineage (NCBI taxonomy): Eukaryota > Fungi > Ascomycota > Pichiomycetes > Serinales > Debaryomycetaceae > Suhomyces > Suhomyces ambrosiae. Next base: position 99,377 of record JAJMGA010000028.1, read on the forward strand.
TGAATTTAAAACACAAAACACAATCCAAATGGGCCAAGTCTATGATAAAGAGTGGGTTATCAAAGGATGCTTCCAACAGAGCAGAATTGGAAGAGATGTTGAGGAATGGTGAAAGATTGAGAACAAAACAATTGGGATATGAAGATGGAGATCAAAGTGATGACAATGTCAGTGACATTGAGAAAGATTATGCACAAGAAGAACAAGAAATTGATAGAGCCAAATTAGGTAAAGGTGTATTAGCCATGGACTTCATGAAGAATGCTGAACAAAGAAGAAAACAAGAAAACTTAAAGGATTTGGAAGAACTAAGAAAATTAGAAGCTGGTGCTAATGGGGAAGAAGCATTTATGTCGGAACACAACTCGGTGGATACTCACTTCAACCAAGGTAGAAGACTGTATGCTCCAAGTTCAATCGCCATAAAAGAGAGCATAGACGAAGTTAATAAAGATACATTGCAAGAAGTCGAGGATGATGAGTCCAACAACTTACTCAACAGATTGAGCAAGAAATTTGACGATGGTAACATAAAACAGGTTGTTGAACAAGAAGAGGTTGCAGAAGAGTCAGAGAAGGAACAACCTGAAGAGGAAGTCAACCCTTGGTTAACTGCTTCTAAGGAACCAGTTAAAAAAGCAAGCAAAGTTGTGGCAGTCGATCAAAGTTCATCTAAATTGGCTAAATCTGCTGCCAAGATAGCGAAATCCAAGAAGAGAAGTTCATCCGAGAGAGATAATGGTGATTCCACTCTCATTGACGTTCAAAGCACAATTAAATTAGCAGGACAAAGCGATGATGAGGATGATGTAGGTACCAAAATGTTTACCCAATCCGAGTTGATTAAGCAAGCATTTGCCGGAGATGATGTGGTCAAGGAGTTCGAAGAGGAAAAGAGACAAGTTATTGAGGACGAAGATGATAAAGAGGAAGATGTCACCTTACCAGGATGGGGAGATTGGGCTGGAGGAGATTCTAGACCAAAAAAGAAGAAGAAGTTTGTTCGTACCATCGATGGTGTTGCTCAAAAGGACAAGAGAAAGGATAAGAACTTGAAGGAGGTGATTATCAATGAAAAGGTGAATAAAAAGAATTTGAAGTACCAATCTAGTGCTGTCCCATACCCATTCGAATCCAGGGAACAATACGAGAGATCATTAAGAATGCCTATTGGTCAAGAATGGACTTCTAGAGAAACTCATCAAAAGTTGACGATGCCTAGAATTATCACCAAACAAGGTGCTGTTATTGATCCATTGAAAGCACCTTTTAAGTGAACTGGAGTTGAATAGCATGAGTAATGAAAGAGGCGTCTTCTAAGTCTTCAATTACGTTCCTATTAAAGTTGGAGTAAAACTTCAACTTCAATACTAAAAAACTTATTATTAATTAAGGCCCCTATAAGGAGAATTTATTAATTAGGGTTTCATAATGTTTTGATCATTAAGGTCTTGATAAGAACTTATCGATCGAAGTATGCAGTGCATGTAAAATAGTACGACTAACTCTGTTAGTGAGTAAATAGATAATAAGAATATGATCCTTATTAGGACATTTTTACTTTTACTGGTAGATTGATTAATCTAATAAAATCCCGTTTCTAACAGCCCAATCTTTACCACTGAGAAAAACTCCCTCGGGATCAGTTTGTTTTCTAACATTATTGTATTTGACCAAGTTTTCACCAAACCAATCCTTCATGACTGGATTAAACCCAATCATAGAATAGAATTCCTTACCTCCGAAGCCCAATTGAACGTTCAAATCTTCTGCAGTCTTGTGGTCACCGTCAACACCAATGAAATTCTTTGCCCAGTGAGGTTTTCCACCAGCTTTAGACATCACATCTTCGAAAATTTGGAACCATTTATGTGTTGGCACATTAGTTCTAAATGGTCTGTACATGGTAGCATTGATAAACATAGTCAAATCTTCGTTGGCAACAACAGAATTATCTCCAGAATATGGAAATAATGGAGAATTATCCAAATAAGCACGGAAATTGTTACCAGGAATTGGTCCAGGACTTAATCTAGTTCTTTTCTGTAACCAGGATTTTGGAGGGTACAATGAAGGCTCGCCAGTTTCTTCATCAATGAAAGGGAGGTCTGAATTGTTAGTGTTTGAACATCTAACTTCAATTGGGGCATGAACATAGAAATCACCAGTCTTTGCACCTTCAACTATATAATCTCTCAATTGAGTTAAAACTTCTTTACCACCAGCCAAAGGAGCAGACCATTCATTGACAAATTGTGAGAACAAACAATCCATATTTAAACCATCCACAGAGTGTTGGACAGCGATATCTCCCTTACCCAAGGTTTCAACATTACTGTATTGTTGATTGAACACAAATCTTTCAACATAAGGGGTTAAACCAGGCCAGATTTTTACCGAAATCCACAAGAGGGATTCGTAGAAAAATCTGCCGAAAGGAGTACCGTACCAACTATGCCTTGGTTCACTCAATGGTTCATCAGACTTGGAAGCTCTCCAACAGACACAACTATTGGTATAAGGAAACCACCATATTCTGATGAATTCTGAATCCAACCAAATATTATCCCAATTATTCAAAAGAGTATCGAACCAGATAATTTCCTGCTTCGATTTGATAGTGTAACTAGGACAGGTTCTGAGGGTGACATGAGTGATGATTCCGATCTTACCCAAAGATAATAAGATGGCCCTGAATACATCGGGCTTGTCTATCGAGGAACAAGTAATTTCTCTAGCTTGAGAATCCAAGAAAGTGATGGAAACCACCTGCTGAGCCACTAATCCATGGTATTTAGTAGATCCATGGGTTCCGGTGGAAATAAGTCCAGCAATGGACTGATCCGAGATAGATCCCAAGTTCTGGATAGCCAAGTTATTGTTCTTCAAGTACTCGTTAAGTTCGAACACTCTACATCCCGCTTCCACAGTAAGATCGACAAACTTGACCTCTTTGGAGTTCCCATCAGCCGTGGCTCCATAGAACTCTTCCTGCTTGATTACAGTGTTGAACTTATCCAAATTGCATAGCCATTCTTTGGTCATGGTCAAGTCGGAAGGAGAGTGGCCAGAACCAACCGTCATGATGGTTTTCCCGAGGATTCGGGCTTGATGAATAAGTTCCTTGATTTCTTCCAAATTGCGAGGCTGGAACACCGCTTGAGGGCGACAGTAGAAGGTTCCGGCCCATGTCTCATGAAAGACCTTGTGGGTAGCAAACCCTTTGATTGAGTCAGGAATAGACATGAATGGGCTAACAATAAGAATGTAATATTCAAATTGAAATATGATGAGAAATATTGTTATCAATGCGGAAAAACTAATCTCCGAGCAGGTGATATAGCGTGCTCGGAGCCGAAGGGTTCATCTATGAAGGTAAGGCTGCTTTGAGTCTGTTAAGGTCGGATGGAATCAAGAGGATTATCGATTGGATCAGGGCTAAGAAGAGGCACTTGTATTTTACTTTGATTCGGTGATAACGGCGGGCTTTGAGATCAATCTCAGTCTCAATCTCAGACCAGGCTCAGCGAAATCACTAAGCGAATAACCGAACTCTTTTAGGCTTAGGAATTACAATGAATTACATCGTATTATCAATGGTTCATTTGATCATTAGACTCGTTTGATCATTAGGCTCATTTGACCATCATTGGGTTCATTTGATATCATTAGCCCTACTAATTTCAGGTTGGGCAAAAAAGTGGGTATGATTAATTTGAATTTACTAAAATTTAAGATCCTGACTATAAATAATATCTGTGCTTTTGCCATGTAGCAACTATCTTGCTTGAGACTGCCATGATAAATGTTTTGAACTACAGGATAAAGACCTCTATCTTGCTTGGGGATACCATTATAAACACGTTTGGAACTACAGTTTAAAGACCCTATCTTGATTCACAACTGAAAAATAAACAAGTATAATGATTTTGACCACCGTACTATTTTTTGCCATACTTCCAGAAACTTCTAATTCAAATGATATAAACAGGTCAATGATACCAGAACCGATCGAGTATTATGTGCGAATTCCAGGAATTACTTATATGCAATTTGTCAACCCACTTTGGTCAGCTGATTATGGTGGGACAACCAAAAATGGTAAAGTGTGCTGACCCGAGCTGTGAAGTGTGAATTCCAACGTGTGAAAACCATCTTGTGAGTCCAATACACCTCTTCTTACCCTAACCTCTAACTAAAGTAACCAATTTGGGGTAGCCTACTGTGGCATGGCCGGGGCTCACTGCGGGCAGTCTGTAGTGCAAAACCATACCGCAAAAAATGGTCGAGAATAAAACTACTACAGTTACCAAATATATAATCCTAGCTAATATTGGCAATATACTTATTAAATACTACATATCACATCATAGATTATCTGAATTAAGATTATGGTGGTTTCATTCATAGTCCACTATCACGTCGTTACATTCGCTCGTTTTCTGCAGGACCAAACGCGCACCTCGCCGAGCTCGTTTAACAATACGACGGCCCTTGAATCACCTGTAATTGATCTGATTGATCCTCAGTAGTGAGCCTTATCCCCTGGCTAGGATCTATTATTTATACCCTGTACAATTCATCCGTAGTTCCTATCCCGCAATTCAGTCGTGTGCTACACGCGTCGTTTAAAATTTTTCATAAACGAGCCATATAAAAGATCGATCGGAACGAGCATTTGCAGCATTGATATCTACTTCCAACACAGACCATGAGCAGACCACAAAATATCGGTATCAAGGCCATCGAGGCATACATTCCAGGCCAGGCCGTTAACCAGGCTGAATTGGAAAAGTACGACGGTATTCCTGCTGGAAAGTACACCATCGGTTTGGGACAAACTAACATGGCATTTGTTAATGACCGTGAAGATATCTACTCCTTAGCATTGACAGTTGTGTCCAAATTGATCAAAAACTACAACGTGGACGTCAACAACGTGGGAAGATTGGAGGTCGGAACCGAAACCTTATTGGACAAATCCAAGAGTGTCAAGTCAGTTTTGATGCAATTATTTGGTGAAAACAACGATATTGAAGGTATTGACACCGTTAACGCTTGTTACGGTGGTACTTCTGCTGTTCTTAACTCGATCAACTGGATCGAATCATCTGCTTGGGATGGTAGAGACGCTATTGTCGTGGCCGGTGATATCGCCATTTACGATAAAGGTGCTGCTAGACCCACTGGTGGGGTTGGTTCCGTGGCTCTTTTGATTGGTCCTGATGCTCCTATTGTATTTGACCACACCAGAGGTTCTTTCATGGAACATGCCTACGATTTTTACAAGCCTAACTTTACTAGTGAATACCCAGTGGTCGATGGCCATTTTTCTTTAAGTTGTTACGTCAAGGCCTTGGATCACTGTTACAAAAACTACTCCAAGAAAATCACCAAATCAGCTGACAAAACCGTGGGTGTTTATGACCACTTTGACTATAACGCATTCCATGTCCCTACTTGTAAATTGGTTACCAAATCCTACGCTAGATTGGTCTACAATGATTACAAGTCTAATCCTGCTGCTTTCAAGGATTTGATTGATGAAGAAACTGCCACTTCTATTAACGCTTTGACTTACGAGCAATCCTTGGTCGACAAAAACTTGGAAAAGATCTTTGTGGGTTTGGCTAAAGAACAGACCAAAATCAGAGTTCAACCTGCTTTGCAAGTTCCTACCAACACCGGTAACATGTATACTGCCTCTGCTTGGGCCTCCCTTTCTTCCTTGTTATACTATGTTGGATCTGAGAAATTACAAAACAAGAGAATTGGTATCTTCTCCTACGGTTCTGGTTTAGCTTCCACCTTATTATCAGTTGTTGTCAAGGGTGATATTTCCAAGATCACCAAGAACTTGGACTTCGACTTCAAGTTGGGTGAAGGTAGAAAGATCGAATCTCCAGAAAAGTATATTGAAGCTATTCATTTAAGAGAAAACGCTCACTTAAAGAATTCTTTCAAACCAACCGGATCTATTGATCATTTGAGTAAGGGAACTTACTACTTGGTTGAGATTGATGACAAGTATAGAAGACAATACGCTATCAAAGAATAAGTCTTACGTATTGACATAATAAACTAATACATCTATTGTAAAACTACTTTCTTGTTGAACTTGATGCTAAACTATTAGCGAAAAATGAATAAGTTCAAGTACAGTAATTAATTTATTAAAAGTGGATGCAGTAAACATTTTGAAATTTGCATACTTGTGAAAATAGTTGAGACTTCAATTCTGAATGTAAATAAGTCAATGCAATTCTGGTATACTCCAACTCTCTATGATAATTAACGCATAAGGAGATTATCACATTAGATCGATATATATTTTATTAGCTTTGTTTAATGGCTGTCGTGATTTAACCGCAGCTATATTCACCCTATCAGTGTATTTAGATTCAAATTAATTATAATAGTAAGCTAATTGGGTCGTCTTGAAAGATCAATTCCCAATTAAATTACTAGATTACTACAATCAACAGCAAATTCAAAATGCTAAAAAAAGAGAAAAATTGACCCAAACTCTGACTAAAAGGCATAAATACAATAAATAAATTTGTTCCTAGATAATGAAGTATTCACTTTGAAACTACCAAAAGTGCCTACTAAAGTTAGAATATTGTGGTCCGTAAAATAGAATTCAACATTCTGCGAAGACTTTTTGCATTCCAGATCCTTCGTGGTACCTGATTTTTGCTTAGTCAAACAATTCATGATTAGGTAATTTTAACAGATTTACATTAACATCAGTACGGCTTTCGTATATTTAATCGGATTTCAAAGATCCCACGAAGTGCCACTTAATAACGTAGCACCCCTCTATTGTCTTCCATGCATACAAGTTAAAGCCACAAAACCATGTCTGCTACTAGAAGTCACCCAACTTCACATTCCTATTTTCTGCAATTGCTGTGACACCTCTCGCTTCCATGCAGAAACACGAGTTGCTCTGGGGTCAGTCCTTCGCATTTTTCGCAATCGTTATAGCTACTCCCAATACCGTACCCCAGTATATTGGCTATAATATGAAGCAATAATCCAATGTCTTAAGACACTTCCCAACTACCAGCAAATATGGCATTTGGGTTCTTTGGGCCTTGCTCTCGCGGGGATGGCCCGGTCATGGCCCTGAAATTTTAGCACCGCAACCTAATTGTGGTGTAGCAATCAACATTCTAAAGACACAGGGCACGTGAAACGTCATAGTTGCTAGTCCTATATAAGTACTGTTATTACTGCTGTTGCAAATATAGTTAAAACTTATAGATTCACGATGAAATTTACTAATTTGTTGAGTCTTGCAACTATCGCAGCCATAGTCGCAGCCGACGCTGATTTTGGATTAAGCAAATGGAACCTTAATGATCTTAAACAATTTTTAAGAGATCGAAAAATCGATGTATCTGATAAAATCACTGGAGAAGAATTAGCTCAGCTAGCTAATGAGGAATTTCATAAATTACAAAATTATGATAAAGTAGCGGTTGATGTCAATGACCAGGGTCAACAGCATATTTTGCAATTGGCTACCGATCCTCATTCCAGTATTAATACCGTACTCCCATACCATAATTGGGATTATCTTTTCCAAGGACAATCCACTGGCCAGACTGTTAAAGATTGGATTTTTGACTCTTGGTCTTATAATAGTTTAAAGGATTTCCTTAAAAAGAATAAAATCAAAGTAAAGAAGAATACTTCTAAACAGGATTTATTGGACTTGGCTAAAGAAAAGTATGATGAAATCGCCAAGAAGTACGATGTCTCAGGAAACTACCCTGGAGATTGGCTTTATGACAGCTGGAATGTTGATGATCTCAAGAATTGGTTAGGTTCGTTTGATTTACCTTTTGATCCCAATGAAGCTAAAGATAGCTTGTTGGAAAAGGTTAAAGAAAATAATTATGTTGCTTCCTTAACCTCTAGTGACTCTAAAACATCATTATTGGATTCTTTGAATTTATTTGGTAAACCAGTGTTTGACAATGCCGGTCACATCAAAAATGAATTTTACGATACGTGGACTTATTCCCAATTGAGAGAATGGCTTTACATTCATGGACTTATTGACACAAAGCCTGGTGTCTATGTTGAAGAATTAAGCCCAGAAAAGCTCAAAAAATTGGTTCTGTCGAATGAAAAGTACTTGGTTCAAGATATTAAGTCATGGTTAGATAATGCTAAGAAAGGGGCCAATCCTTTGCTTGAAAAGGCACCAGAAGCCGGAAAAAGCTCCTTCGATAATATTATCAACAACACCTTTTTGCTTGGTATTGAAAACTGGACTAAGGAAAAATTAAGAGAATTTCTCAAAGTAAGAGATATAAAAGCCTCTCAATTCTTGACCAAAAATCAATTGATTGAATTGGTTAGAAAGAACAAAAACACCCCAGTTCTTCCAAAGGAAGCTTCAAATTCTTACTCTTGGTTGGTTGATAACTTATCAACTGAAAAACTTAAAGAATGGTTGGTTGAACAAGGTCAGGTAGTTGAAGGTACTAGAGATGATTTGGTAAGTGGAATTTCCGAGTTTCTCACATCTACTAGTGCTCCAAGAAACTCTTTCAAGTCTCAGGTGAAAAACTACAGACCTGATTTCGAGCAGTACAAGAAATGGTTGCAAAAAAATAAGAAGAATACTGAATCCTTATCGGAAGAAGCAATCTTGTCTACCTATAAGATTGTCAACCAATATTTTGACCTGGCCTCTGACGTTCTTTCCAACAAATACAAGGATGCAAAATACTCCGTAGATGATGCTTTGAACGAAGTTCAAAAAGCCTCTTATGAGTATTCCTTAGAATTTTTGAAAGATTATGAGAACAATAAGGACTCGGTTCAAGAGTACTTAGAAAGCTCAAAAATCGCAGCTGGTGATTTCTCCAACAATATTGCTAACGCATTGGTTAAGAAGTATGAGTACACCAAATCTCAGGCTGAGGAAGCCTTGAATGTCTCTCAAGATCACTTCTTTGGTATTCTCACCTTCTTCCAAAACCTATTTTACAGACACAAGCCAGTAGTTGAAAAGTCTGCAACCAATGCCTACAAGGCTGGAACTGAATATGCTAGTCAAGCTACTGAAGCTGGTGGTACTTACGCTTCTCAAGCTAAAGATACAGCACAGCATGCTTATGAAGCGGGATCCGAATATGTTGCCCAAGCTGGTGATACTGCTCAAAGTGCCTACAAGCAAGGTTCCAAGTATGCAGCTGAAGCCAGTAAATCTGCTGAAAGTGCATTGAATGAGGGTTCTACTTATGCTTCTCAAGCCCATAAATCTGCCCAGAGTGTTTATGATGAGTACAAGCCAATCGTTGAGTCCAAAGCTGGTGAAATTCAACAGGCCATTAGTGAAAATTATGAAAGTGCAACTCCTGTGGTGAAGAGTAAGTATTCTGGTGCCAGTGATGCTGCTGAAAGTGCCTACAAGGAATACAAGCCTGTGGTTGAGGGTCATGCTCAAGCTGCCTATGAAGCAGCCAAGGAATATTCCAGTAAGGCTGGTGATAAGGCTCAGCAAGCATACACTGATTCAAAGCCCGTTGCGCAACTGGCATGGAACTATCTTGTTGAAACTTACAACAATGCAGATCTTAAGTCATACTTGCAATCTTTCGGATTTGATCACGACTGGCTTGCAGGATTGAGCAGGTATCAATTGGTGAGATTGGCCAAGGAGCAATCACAATTGTTTTATGGTAACTCCAAGACAAAGTGGGATAAGTCAATCGTGGACGTATTGAAGGACTCTGGTGATGACTTGCAAAAGTTCTTGAGAATTAAGCACGAACCTACTTTCTGGGAAAGAGTAACTGCTTTATTCAAATAGCTGAGTCCAGTGTTCACGTTTTAATAAATCATATTGGTAGAGTAACGTAAGTTTGTGAATAAAATGTGCTCCAAGTCAATTTTTATATGTTCGATTTAATAATTAGAAAAAAGGTAGTTTACCCAAATTGAATTTTGAAGGAAATACAAATGAATACAAGTAAATCAACTGTAATTGACAACCTTGGTACATATGACAGCTAAAATAGATTCAATATTCAAGTTCAGATTAAAATCCGATTATTCACGTTTTAGGTACCATGGGAAAATTCAATTTTTCTAAGTGTTAACTCAGATAAGCATGGCTCTGAGAAGGCTTTTTTAAATATATCCATTGCCGATTGTGTATTTTCATCGCCTGTTAGTAGACTCTATGCTTTTAGAGCTGATTTGGGCTTTTCAATAATTTGCAATTACTTTTCTAATTGTGAGAAAGATGTAGATTTGCAACTTGTAATACGCACTACCCCTGGACATCCCAATTCACCCACTTACTACGGACTACTAATTTCTCATTTCAATGACAGTTGAATAGGGGAAATTATTAGTGGTATACCAATAAGCAACAAATGGTTAGTTAGTTAGTCTCATGTTTTTCATACATCGCCCTTCACCTACTTCTGACCTCGTTACTTCGTGTCGTGCGCGTCTTCCTTTTTGGGATCTCGTCTCAGTCTAACATGCATGTTTTGATATTGCCAAAACAATTTTACATGTTACACCAAGCGACTAAATTGTAAACAATCTCAAATCGTTAATAAAAGGCGTTTCTTCTTATATTACAAGAACAGTCAAAATGAGAGAAGTTATCAGTGTTAATGGTACGTACTGATTGCAGTGTCGTCGTGATTCAATGACTGTGGCATCCCCAAAATCCCGATTTGATTTGTTCAAAATTAGGCTATGGCGTTGTGTGGGATTTGACGAAGGGATGAGTTGATCCAGGTCAGATTGAGTGTATTAATCCATTAAAGACATTTGGGATAGATTGATTGGATTGTCAAAACATCAAGTACTAACTTATGTAGTCGGTCAAGCCGGTTGTCAAATTGGTAACGCGTGTTGGGAATTGTATTCTCAAGAACACGGTATTAGACCAGATGGATACCTTCAAGATGGTTTAGATAGACCAAAGGGTGGAGAAGAAGGATTCTCTACTTTCTTCAGTGAAACTGGCGCAGGTAAATATGTTCCAAGAGCTTTATATGTGGATTTGGAACCAAATGTGATTGACGAAGTTCGTACCGGTGCTTACAAAGATTTATTCCATCCAGAACAATTGATTGCCGGTAAAGAAGATGCAGCTAACAACTATGCTAGAGGTCACTATACTGTTGGTAGAGAAATCTTGGATGATGTTTTGGACAGAGTTAGAAGAATGTCCGATCAGTGTGATGGTTTACAAGGTTTCCTCTTCACTCACTCTTTAGGTGGTGGTACCGGTTCTGGTTTAGGTTCCTTATTGTTGGAACAATTATCAATTGATTATGGTAAGAAGACCAAGTTGGAATTCGCCGTCTACCCAGCTCCACAAGTTTCTACATCTGTTGTAGAACCTTATAACACCGTGTTGACCACCCATACCACCTTGGAACATGCAGACTGTACCTTTATGGTCGATAATGAAGCTATCTACGATATGTGTCGTCGTAATTTGGACATTGCTAGACCACACTTTGACTCTTTAAACAGTTTGATCGCTCAAGTTGTTTCTTCAGTTACTGCTTCCTTAAGATTCGATGGTTCTTTGAACGTCGATTTAAATGAATTCCAAACTAACTTAGTTCCATACCCAAGAATCCATTTCCCATTGGTTTCTTACGCTCCTGTCTTTTCTAAAGCTAGAGCTAACCATGAAGCTAACTCCGTTTCCGAAATTACTGCTTCTTGTTTCGAACCAGGCAACCAAATGGTTAAATGTGACCCAAGGATTGGTAAGTACATGGCTACTTGTTTGTTATATCGTGGTGATGTTGTTACTAGAGATGTACAAAACTCTGTTGCTCAAGTTAAAGCCAAGAAGACCGTTCAACTTGTTGACTGGTGTCCTACTGGTTTCAAGATTGGTATTTGTTACCAACCTCCTACTGCTATTCAAGGTTCTGAATTAGCTTCTGCCAAGAGAGCTGTTTGTATGTTGTCTAACACCACTGCCATTGCTGAAGCTTGGAGAAGAATTGATAGAAAATTCGACTTGATGTACTCGAAGAGAGCCTTCGTCCACTGGTACGTTGGAGAAGGTATGGAAGAAGGTGAATTCACTGAAGCCAGAGAAGACTTGGCTGCTTTGGAGAGAGATTACATTGAAGTTGGTACCGATTCTTTCCCTGAAGAGGAAGAAGAATACTAGTTTTTATAGCTCTTTTATAGTTCTTTAATACCCTTTGTTAATTAGTTAAAATAATGTAGTTGTATAGACAAATGATAGAACAAATGAACTGGTGAATTAAATGATCTTTGTTTAACTGCATTACCAACTCATTTAAAATAGCCCTATTTCGCTTGAAGTGCAAATTAGAGATACAATTTATGGTTTGTAGATATTGGCTAATGATGATTAACTAATGGTGGTTAGCTCATCATCCGTGGCAAACTTAATATATGACACGGATCCAAATAATTAATTAGGAGATAAAAATTTATGAGTTTAGTTTATTAAAGGTATTTTTGATTCTTAAAATTTTTCTTGATAATCTATTGTATACAAACAAGATCTGACACGTTTTTGATAGAAGTGGGAAGCATAATATACAACTATTAATATTATCCATTAAAAACTTTGAAGATATCAGACTTTCGGATTTTTTGGAAAAATCCTAAAATTATTAAAAAGTATATTTGTTTAAACATATTTCAGCAATTAAGTAAAAGTGGATGGGTGACAAATTTACCCAATTCAATAGCTACATTCATTCTATCACGGCTAAACCGTGGTCACTGTTAGTTCCTTATGTTTCATTAGTCATCGGCTTGCTCGGCTACGGGCGTGCACTACTCATTCCATCAACTTTTCAGCGCTGTTAACACACTTGTTTATCTTCACAACATCATGAAGGATAACCGTGAACTCTTAAAGGAGCCATTGCACTCCATCTACATTCCTTGTGGGCTTATCATTGGTGGTACACTTATCTTTGGAGTTGAATATTTGCCATACACTTTGTCATTCATCATAGTTATATGTTCCTTCAAATATTATGAAGCGTATCAAAGAAGATCACTGATTCATAAAACCCAATGGAGGGACCTTGAGTTGATGGACAAGACTCTCATCAACAGAAACACTCTGATTTTCCGTTTTAAGTTGAACAGAGAGGACGAAGTGTTGGATATTCCCACCGGACATCATGTGGCCTGTTGTTTTACTGTCAACGGTAAGGATGAAATCAGATTTTATTCTCCTATTTCCAATCAGTTTGACGCTGGATTTTTTGATATTTTGGTCAAGCATTACGAAAACGGTATTGTTTCAAGAAAATTGGCAGAATTGAGAGAAGGCCAAACTGTTAAATTTAGAGGTCCTTTTGGTACTTTGGATTACGTTCCAAACATGGCCAAAAACCTTGCTTTGGTTGCCGGCGGTTCTGGTATCACTCCTATCTTGCAAGTGATCACTGACATTATCACCAATCCCGAGGATCATACCTCAATCTCGTTACTTTTTGCTAACGAGTCTGAAAAGGATATTTTATTAAAGAGCGAAATTGATGAGATCTCCAAAAAGTACCCAGATTTTAACGTTCACTATACCGTTACTAATGCTCCAGAAAACTGGGATGGAAGCACTGGTTACGTTTCCAAGAAAATGATGCAAGAATACTTGCCCGAAGCTTCTCCTGAAAACCAATTGTTTATTTGTGGACCCCCAGAAATGAAGAACTTGGTTGTTGGCCTCTCTGAGGAACTTGGCTGGGAAAAGGACAATGTTTTCTGTTTTTAATATAACAGTTGGAAAATAATAGACATAATAAAAGTAACTAAAAGAAATGATGTAATATTTAGTGCTTGTAAGCCTACCATCGAAAGTATTAGCAAATATCCTGATGTAGAGTATCCAGAGCATTCACAGTAGACAACCACATGTGAACACGGAAATTAATGAAGCTCAAACCCGGTACTGCATACAGACGGGATTCTGCACTTAGCTAACGGCCGTCAAAGATCCCGCTAATCATAAATCCCGAGATCCCACGGAATCTTCAGTTATACAGTTGTTCCAAATTAAAAACGAAGGATACACTGTAGAACCACATTCTAGTGGGGCCGATTATCTCCGTCTACACCTGATCAGAATTACAGGCCTATTGCCCTCTGTGAAATTTCCGTGGCCGTAAACCCGTCAAAGTTCCCGTCATGTCGTAAATGTTCTACTCAAACTTGCGAATGTCGTAGAAGACCTTACCCTTAGCTGTGCCTCATGTCGCAAAATCGTGAGATGCGTCAAAGGAACTGTGCGATATGTTCCTAAATCCGTAATCCCCGTCTTTCATTGCGCTAGCATTAAACTCGATTAAACAGTATAAGTATTTGTCAACAATTAGTAATTGATTCATATATAAAGGTCCCCATCCATCTTAAATCATTTTTAGTTAACTTGCTAAGTATCAATTAGCTCTGTCCTAAATTTTAGAGAATTTCACTACCAGAATATTTCTAAAAATCATACTCAATCTTTAACATTACATTTTCATTAACTTGTGTTCAATATGTCTTTTAAAATCCCAGGAAAGTTTGGTTTTGGTACCATGTCCTTGACTTGGACTCCAACTCCTCCTCCCCTCGAGCAATCCATTGAATCCTTGGACTTCATCACCTCCAACCCAGAATTTGGTACCAAACTTCTCAATGGTGGTCTCTTTTATGGTCCTGATTATTCCAATTTAAAGGTGATTAAGGCATTTATCGAATCCAAATCTCCTGAGTTTGTGAAAGACTTGATTATTTCTATCAAGGGTGGTGTTGATCTCAAGACCATCAGACCAGATGGTTCGAAGGAATCCATTGATGCTTCTGTAGAAGCAATTACCTCGTTCCTAGCATCCAACCCTGAAAAGAGACCAAAGCTTTTATTTGAGGCTGCTAGAGTGGACCCAAGAGTGCCTTATGAAGACACCATCAGCTATATCTACGAACATGTCAAGTCTGGTGCTATTGATGGTGTTTCGATTTCCGAAGTTGGTCCTAAATCGATTGCCAAGGCAGCTTCAGTAGCTCCAATTTCTTGTGTGGAATTAGAATTCTCGTTATTGTGCCAAGATCTTATCCATAATGGTGTATTAGAGGAATTGGCAAAGCACGATATTCCTATTATTGCCTATTCACCTCTTTGCAGAGGTTATTTGACAGATTACTGTGCTGAAAATTCTGAAGTCTTTTTCAACAACATTCAACAAGGTGATGTCAGATCTCATATTGATAAGTTCAGTAAGGAAAATTTCCCAAACAATATCAAATTGGTAAAGAATTTATATGATTTTGCTCACAATGTCAAAAACACCTCTCTTGAATCATTGGCCTTATCATGGATTTTGAAGCTTTCTGGAAAGAAAAATTACAAGGGGGTTGATTTCGTTCAAATCTTGCCTATTCCATCTGGATCCACCAAGGAAAAGATTCAAAAGAATTTTGGAAACATTGTTGAATTGTCAGATGATGATTTAGAAGCTATCGACAAAATTGTTAAGGAGACTCCAGTAACTGGTTTGAGATACAACGAAGCTCATGAACAACTTTTATTTGCTTAAGTAGAAAATAGAATCGAATGAATGAATGAATGGAGTTATTGTAGTAATGAAAGAAATTAATATTTTATATGAAGATTATCAGTGTCATGAAATACTTCGCATAGTACAAGATAGAACAAATGGTTCTAGAAGGATAAAAATCAGAGAGGAATTGAATGATATCCACCAAAGAAGGGAAGTAGTCAAGAGCTCCTTCTTCAATCATTAATCATAACTTATTAAAAAAATAGTAATATCAAATTTATAAAATACATCTACATTATAAATGTCGGTGATGATAAAACCAATTGCCAGTGAAATCTCAGTGCTTATTTTAATTTCGATCAAGTTTTATATCACTTCTCTGTAAAAGGGTCGGAATTTATTTTGTGTAGTTCAATGTAGACGTGTCTCTCCTCGATTCATCCATCATCCAACTCCCTTCTTTGGACCATATTATATTCCTTGTCACAAACCATTTATGCGTCTCGCAACCATGCATTTAGACCCGCAGCCTCTATGTGTGGAAGCAACCCTGGACCCTGCCAGGTAGTTAAATGTACCCTATACAATATGATGTTAATGTTTATTCATTCTCACAGCTAAGTATTTCTCAATTCGGGATTCTGGCCCAAGCTTGAGCTATTGTTACGCGTGCATTGTTCGCGTTTTGTACTCTTAGTCGTTCTCTTACTTCAATTTGTCAAAAAGTACTTACCAATTACTTGTCGATTAACCAACATTAGATAATTCTAAGTATGAGACTAATACAGCTTGTTCTCATTGCCCTCCAATTTGCTGTGGCCTGGGCTAGAAACTTCAAGCTTACCAGAGAACACAATGGTGCTTGTATCAATATAGACTCGGTAGGTGTCAACACGTCCATCACGTTAAATTTGACTGCCCAAGGACTGTACTATCGTACAGAAGTGCCTGCCATTGTGTTCAACTATTTGGACCTTGAAAAGGTTCTGAATGTACCTGGTTTCGTTGAATTCCTCAATGATACCTACTCGAATAAACGTGAAAATTCCTCGATTGTTGCTTATGCTGAACATATTGGCTTCAATTTAATTCCAGCTGAAGAAGTGGAGGAATTGCCCACCTCATTTGCGTTTGCCTCAGTTCTTGTTTACGGGGGAGAAGAAAATTATGAACTTGAGTATGAGCATGATTTGGAGGACATGCCTCCTTTCTTGACCTATCCAATTCATCAAGAAGGTGTTTACTGTATTTACTTGCCAAGATACATCTGGAGAAATGAACAAGGTGAATTGAATCTTTTCCCTAGACCATATGAAGCCGATATTTCAATCAATAATGAGGCCGTCCCATTTGGTGTGGATGAAGAAGTTATTCTTTACTCAAAGATTTCTGGTGCTTTGGGTTTAATTACCGTCTTCTTATACTTCTATCATCATTCATCTGAAATTCCAATCATTGCAAAATTAATCTTGAGTGTTTTTACACTTAATTTTGTTTACTATTCCGGTTATTTCGCTTTATACGCAGCCCTCTTATTTGGTGCTTCAAAAGACGTTATTGAGCCTTTGCTTGAAAATTACTCGAGATTGCAAAGTACCTTAATTGAAAACTTTTCAAGATTGGTTATAATTCTGATTTATGTTGGTCATGGTGTGATTTATGATTACAATCTCAATTTTGCCGGTATCCATTCTAAGTTCACAGCTCCCAAGTGGGCTTTCAGAATTGTGGCTATTTCAATTATTGTCTACCTGGTTACTTTACTTGTTAATCACTTTTTGGTCCATAAAGTTAATCCAGAAGTCGTTTCAATTAATATCAACAAAGTAGGTTTTGAGGTTCTTGCAAAATCGGTTATTTTCAAGTCCTCTTACCATTCGGATGTCGTTTTCGAAGCTCTTAAATCAAAGGCTAATCTTATTTATTCCACGTCGGTTGTCAATGTGCTTGCTACTACGTTCCTTTTTGTTTTCTCTTTATTTAAATCAGTGTCTATAATTAGACATCTTGGAACTCAACTTAAAAAGGAAGATTCGACCTATTTGACTAATGATAAAAGAAGAGATGATAAGACATTTTTATATAAACCATTTAAGTGGTCTTTGTTTGTCCATTTGATCTTATTCAAAGTTGTTATTCTGCAAGTCTTGTATTTCTTGTTCCTTCAACCTATCCAATTCACTGGTCCCTTTGATATCGCTGAAACATTGCACTCGGTCCATCCAATCATCAGCAGAGCCGCGATAATCAAACATGCTATTGGCTTATCAGATTTCATTATCTTGTGGTTAATCTGGGGCTATGGCAAGAAGGGGTTGAAGGAATCTGACGTAATTGAAGAAGGTGATGCAAAGAAAGCACAAGTTGAAAAAAACGAAAATGAAAAGGAAGGATCTGAAAAATCTGAAAAAACCGAAGAGATTGAGGTTATTGCAGAATCAGAGAAAGTCGTTGAAGCTGACAACTAATTGTACAAGAGTGACTCTCGACCGGTCGAGTCGGATTTAATCAATTTTCATTGATTAAATGACCCATTAAGCTCAATAAACGAAAGATTTATATAAAATAAAATAAGTATTCGATTGCTACCGTTTAAGACGAATTACGCTTTTAAGTATTGGTTGATTGTGCACATGAGATGAGAGTAGCACATCAAAACTATCTGTTGATAGAAATCATCTGCGAATGAGGAATCGAGGAGTATTCTTGTAGAATATGAAAATATGCTTACATTTAGAATGGATAAAGGGTTTAGTCCCGAAATTCAGATAGTGGTAAGTATTATACTTTATTGAATTCTGGTTATATTCTTTAGATAAAACTTTAATTTGGTATTAAAACTCCATGCTAACCCTAGTGATGCATGTAATGGGGACTGATCAAGTTCCTCTTATTGAATACATTAAGTGGTCTGGTGGATCAAAACATCTTCTAATCAAAATTCTTTTATAAATGTTTGACAAATGTTTCAATCTTGGTTGAATACTCAATCCAATAGAGAATCATTTCAATATGAGGATAGTTTTTATTTATGATAATTTGAATTCATCAATACTTGTTTTAAAAATTTAAATCCACTTTTAACAAAAAAATAAAATACAACTGTAAGTTCACCATTTAAAGATTTAACTAAATTATTAATTAATCAAAATTTTTCTTCTAAAGAAATGCTAGGGTATAACAAACTTTAACATTTAAAGTAGCCTAGCATTAGTAAAAAAAGTATCAGTATCAATTTTTCATTGAATTTTTTGGAATTTTGTGTATTCATATCAGCAAAACTCTTGCAAAAATACTTAATTTTAACTGTCGAAATCACATGTTTGCTTAATGTTGCTTGAGTCGATTACTGGCTCAATACTTGTAACCAATGCTCATAAAATTCATGCTTTTAAATCCAATAGTACATGTATTATATCATTAGTACCTGCACACAAATCTGTAACTAGGGTCAAACCACCAATAAAAGGCTCTTTGGCCGAGCGGTTAAGGCGGTAGACTCAAGTTCTACTATCGTAAAGATGCACGCGTTCGAATCGCGTAGGAGTCATTATTTTTGAATTTTTTACAGCCATGCTCAAAACCCTGAAACATCACAACTTATTAAACGTATGAAACGTATGAAACGGATAGAAATCGGATAGAAATCGGGTAATTTGAAGGTAATGTACTTGAAAACCAAGCTCCTGCCAAGACCAAACGGAGTTAAGGTCAGGCACCCACCGTGGAGCCCGATTATGCCTAATTATAGCCAAATCATCTCCACCAGATCCTGCCGCACAGCCTACTCGTAAACATACCTATTAATAGATACGAATCTTGACATGACCAGCTAAGCCGGTGTTTCAAGCTATACCACCTAACCGTAGTGTTATACCTATAGCCTCGTGACTGTGGATTGTAACCATACCTAGTTTATATTCAGCCATTGCGCAACTCTGACACGTTCATTCCCCGTCAATTACGCGACAAATCATTTACCGACACGATCAATTTTGGGCCATTAAAACCAGTAATATCTAGACCAATCCTCTAGTACTCATAGATCAGGCCAGCACACTAGGTTAGACTATTGCCAAATAGTCATGTCGTATCGTCCTTATCACCCTAATAGATCGGATGAGTCTATTTCCGAGTATCTCAACCCACCGCATCAAGGCACCTATAATTACCATCACAATAACTCGTCTACCAGTATTAATTTCCAGCATCCAGAGCCTGCTTATAACGCAGAGCATTCTGCTCCCGCTCGGGCTGACTATGACGATATTCTGGGATACTACAATCACCAGAGTCTAGAAAGACCTTCCAATATCTTCAATACCTCGCACATCCAGCCCCCCAACTTGTCACCCATCAATACTCATAATGATCCTTTCAACAATGCTAGTATGCTTGATAATCGTACCGAAAGATATGAAATGGACAACCTCGGGTATGAGGGTACTAACAATTTTCATCACCATACTTTCGTTCCTCACGTCTATGATGATGAAGATGACGAGCATGAATTCGATCAAAAAATACAATATAACCAGTTTGAAGGTGATCACTACGATTTGCAGACCGTACACGTACCCGAAACACCTCCTTCACCTGATCTTCCCGAGGAACCTCCTGTGTTTACCGAATCTCCATTTGGTGACGAATCAGAATTCAGAGAGCCTCCAGAGGAAGAACCTATCAGGGAAAAACCTCCCCAAATCGGAATTGCTTCAGGTTTAAATGGTCATTTGGTATTGGATTGTCCTGTTGCAACCGAATTATTGACTAAATTCCCGGATTACAACCCTAACGAAAAAGATGGTGGTTTATCCAGAGAATTTGCATATATGAGATACACGGCCGTTACTTGTGGGCCATCCAATTTTTATCGTGACGGATATATTTTGAGACCCATCCATTACCCAATGCCTAGACAAACCGAGTTAATGGTAGTTATCACCATGTATAATGAAGATGATGTATTATTAGCTAGAACCTTGAAGGGTGTATTCAAGAACATCAAGCACTTGGAGTCAAGAACAAGATCGTCTACATGGGGTAAAGATTCCTGGAAAAAGGTTGTGGTTTGTATTGTTAGTGACGGTAGATCTAAAATTAATGAAAGAGCCCAGGCTCTTTTGGCAGGTTTAGGTGTTTATCAAGAAGGGTTGGCTAAGAGTAGAGTTGATGACAAAAAGGTTCAAGCTCATATCTATGAATATACTGCGAGAGTAGGTATTTCTAATGTTGATGATACTGTTAAATTAACCACCGAAAAAATCGTTCCTGTACAATTATTGTTTTGCTTAAAGGAAAATAATGCTAAGAAGATTAATTCCCATAGATGGTGCTTCCAAGCTTTAGGTCAAGTTTTAGACCCAAAAATTGTCATTTTATTGGATGCTGGTACCCAACCTTCTGGTAAAGCTTTGTATCATTTATGGAAAGAGTTCGATAGGGATGCTCAAGTTGCAGGTGCGTGTGGTGAAATTAAGGCTTCTTTATCGAAGAGACAAATCCTCACTAACCCAATTGTTTATGGACAAAATTTTGAGTATAAAATCTCGAATATCTTAGATAAACCAACTGAATCTGTTTTTGGATTTATTTCAGTCTTACCTGGTGCATTTTCAGCTTATAGATACGTTGCATTACAAAACGATGTGAATGGTAAAGGACCATTAGAAAAATACTTTAAGGGTGAATTCTTGCATGGATCAGGAGAGCTTGATCCAAATGATGATGAGTACGAATTAAAGAAATTTGAAATGAGAGAAGAAGCTGGTATTTTCACTTCTAATATGTATTTGGCCGAAGATAGAATTTTATGTTATGAATTAGTGGCTAAGAGGGGATGTGCATGGTTATTGCGGTACTGCAAGGCAGCTTCTGCAGAGACAGATGTTCCTGAAAGTTTGTCTGAATTTATTTTGCAAAGAAGAAGATGGTTGAATGGTTCATTTTTTGCTGCGATTTATTCTTTGGTTAAATTCCCTAAGCTTTGGACTTCATCGCATTCTTTTGGTAGAAAATTATTCCTTCATATTGAATTTATCTATCAATTCTTGAATCTTGTGGTTTCATGGTTCTCAATCAGTTCTTACTTTTTGGTTTTCAGAATCTTAACAACTTCTCTTGGTGATCCAGCCCTTGGATTTGCACCTGGTAATGCCTTGGCAGCAATTCTCTTATGGTTATATTTGGCATCTATTACTACCACTTTTGTTTTGAGTTTTGGTAATAAGCCTAAGGGTACGGAAAGGTTTTATATCGTGATTGTCATTTTCTTTGCGATATTGATGGCATATATGGTGTTTGCAGCTATTTTCATGGCAGTACATTCGATTCAAGAAATTTATAAAAATCATACTCAAATCACGGTTGGTCTATTCTTTGCAAATGCTGAATTTAGAGACTTGGTGGTGGCAACATCATCTACTTATGCATTATACTTTTTGGCTTCATTCCTTTATTTTGAACCATGGCATATGTTTACTTCTTTCGCACAGTACATTTTGTTATCACCATCTTATATCAATGTTTTGAACATTTATGCCTTCTGTAATATTGATGATGTTTCTTGGGGTACTAAGGGTGATACTGGAGCTAAGGATTTGGGTGCAGCTAAAGTAAGAGAAGATGGTACTTTCGATGTCAAAATTCCTATTTCCAAAGAAGAAATCAACCAATCTTATTTGGATCAATTAGAAAAGATTAAGAACCCAATTCCTCCAGATGAAGGTCCACATGTTCAAAGCAATGAAGATTATTACGCGTTTGTCAGATCTATGACAGTTTTGGTTTGGATCACATCCAATTTTGTTGTGATTGCCTTGGTCTTATTGACCGGTGGTTTAGATCAATTCGTTAAAACTGATAAAGTGGCAGATGTTAAGCAGCAAAGATCAACTGTTTTTTTGACGGTGATCTTGTGGTTGGTGGCATTTATGGCTTTATTCAGATTTATTGGTTGTACTTTGTACTTAATTCAAAGATTTGGAAGAAGCTTCAGGGGTTCGGATCATTCTACTGCTCCATTGAAGGGATAAACCTTATATATTCAAAAATGTATTGTATTTTAGTATCTAACCAAGGACATAGTTTTTCGTGATTATTGTAGTATGAATTCTCCTAAAATGAAAGTCTACGCTTGAGATTGATCAAAAGGAGTCCCACGTCCCACGCAAAATTGATTCAAAAACTCGTTGAATATACTAATTACCTTGAAATGTTATCATTTTATGCTATTATAATATTGATGTAAAAAAAATCACACTATTCTACTTCCTTAATTCCGATTCGAAGATGTAATTTATTCATTTATCCATACTGCAATTCTAAACACAAACTATAAAAACTATCCAGCCAACTTATACCAAATTCCAGAAATCAGTCAAGTTAGAGCCTGCGCCATTGAAAGCCAAGACATTCGGAGATAATCCATCAATTAAGTTATCAATAACTCCAACGGTACCAAACTTGATCAACTTATTTTTCAAGTCAGCTGGCTTAAGAACCTTTCCGTTCGAAAATTCGGAATCAATTCCTGGGTATAATGACAAGTAGTATGATAATAAACCAGCAATATGTGGAGAGGCCATAGAAGTACCAGACATGGAAGCGGAGTTGGACCAGATAAAGGTAGATTCAATGTCTTCACCAGGAGCAAAGATATCCACACATCTACCCCAGTTTGAGAACGAGGCTTTTTCATCATTGACGTTGGTAGCACCTACGGTAATTGGACCAGAGGCTCTAGCTGGTGAGTTTTCACAAGCGTCAGCATTATCGTTACCAGCAGCTATAGCGACGTGAACGTCAGCAGCAACAGCTGCATTTACGGCCAAATCCAAAGCATCAGAGACACCACCACCAAGAGACATATTGATAGTGGAGCCTTTGAAACCCTTATTTTTAGCTTGAACCTTTGCTCTGTGATCGTTCACGACAAACTCAACACCCTTAATAATATCAGAGGTAGAACCGGTACCGAAGAGGTTCATAACACCAACAGCGACAAGATCAACTTTTTTAGCAATACCGAAGGTCTTGGAGCCGATGATACCAGCACAATGAGTACCATGACCATGACCATCAACCTTCAAATGAGGAAGAGCGACAGCAGATCCCCAAGTGGCTCTTCCCTCGAATTCCTCATGTTCAGTCTTGATACCGGTATCAATAACATAAGCGGTCACACCTTCACCACCATCATCATCAAACAAGTAATCGGAAGCCGGAGCGGTGCTCTTACGATGACTCACTCTTGAAAGGCCCCATGGTGCATCCTTTTGTATTTCCAACTCATTGACTCTGAACACAGCATTATGTTCCACAAACTTTACTCTAGGGTCACTTTGGATTTGCTTAAGCATAGAAGGAGTGAAGAATCCAGCATAGCCCTTGAACACGTTAAGGTCAAAGAAGTCCAACATGTTATGAGCAACCGCAGCTGTGTTGACTGCATCAGCATGAATACCCTTTATCCAGTTGTGGTGGTCCTCCACGTCCTTAGCACTAAGGTCATCATGTAAAACCACTATATACTGGCCAGGAATTATCTCCTTAGCAGCCTGAAGTAAGGGGGCAAAATAGGAGCCTGTGGCGGTTTGATCATTTTCTGGGTGCTGTTGAACATCGTTGTGGAATGGAGCTTGGCCTCCAAACACAACCGAGTTCTTACCAAATTCCTGTTCCTTGATAATGTTAATGGAGTTCTGGAGGGAGTCTACTTGCAGTTCAACTGCCTCCTTGACCCCATCGACCTTGGAATCCAAGAGTTTACCAAATTCAATCAAGGAGTCGACATCGGGAATGACCAAACCTTGGACGGTAACGAGAGAGACTGCAACAGCAGTAAGAAGCTTCAGAGATAACATGGCTATATAGAACAAGACCAAGAAGAAGGGGCAATAAGGACTTTATATGCGCGATAAGCCCCACGATACAGGAGATAGTCATTAAAAGGAGAGGGTGTATACAGGAATGGTATTCGAATGACCCAACGAATAAATTCGATAATCTCACTAGCGAGAGGACGAAGAGGAGTATAGAGCTCATTTAAGAGATAAAATTTAAACAATTGGTCTACGGTGAATAGTTTAAATGATGATGACAATATGAAGTTTTCATTGTTAATGATAAGCGTTGTAATTATTTATAGACCTTCCTGGTGTTCGCGATATACCAACTATGACATTTAGAATTGAAAACTCTCGCATAATATTATTTTATGCTTTCAATCCGGGATATACATATGCTATAGATTTGAGTGTTCAGACAGTAGACAACGATTAGGTAATACTCGATTTTCTAACCTAAAAAGTTCCTAGATCTGAAAGATGATGGGATACTCTTAAATACCACCACCACAAGCACAGGGTATAAAATTTAAATATTGTATAGCAATAACAACTATACTTCAATAGCTCTATAGTCTGTCTTGCTGATGTCCTAATAAGGCTGCCCAGCAATCCCGCGATGTAGTCGTGTGCAGTCCAACACGATAAGAATGCTTACCAGGTTTGTCAAGAGTTTCCAGTTTTAGCACCATACAAATACCAGGACAACTACAGGCTAGTACCATAGTGGATATTACTGTAATCTGCTGTAGTGATCTGGCTCATTCGTATTTCAGACTAATTCTGAACGTTCATCGATTCCAACAACATCATATTTTAAGTCTTTAAAGCTTTCACTCCAATACTGGCTCCCAGCTTTTCACGCCGTCACAGCTTTTCCGTATGTCTTCATCCAGAAAGAAGTTGCTCTTGATGGGCCGGTCCGGCTCAGGCAAATCGTCTATGAGGTCAATCATTTTCTCCAATTACTCAGCGTTCGACACAAGAAGGCTTGGTGCCACCATTGATGTGGAACATTCCCATTTGAGGTTCTTGGGTAATATGACTCTCAACCTTTGGGACTGTGGAGGACAGGACGTGTTTATGGATAACTATTTTTCGAACCAGAAAGATCACATATTCAAAATGGTGCAGGTCCTCATTCATGTGTTCGATGTGGAATCCAAATCCATCAACAAAGATATTGAAATATTCGTAAAGGCATTAACAAATCTTCAAAAATACAGTCCCGGGGCCAAAATTTTTGTGTTACTCCATAAGATGGATTTGGTGCAAATCGATAAACGTGAAGAATTGTTTAATATAATGATGGAGAAGCTCCAGAATATCTCTAATCCATATCAGTTCAAGGTGGTGGGTTTCCCCACCTCCATTTGGGATGAAAGTTTATACAAGGCATGGTCTCAAATCGTGTGCTCATTAATCCCTAATATGAATTTGTTCAATAATAACCTTGTTAAATTTAATCAAATTCTTGATGCTGAAGAAATTATTCTTTTTGAAAAAACTACCTTTTTAGTCATCTCATCCACCACATCAATTGAAAATGAATTGAACAAAGATCTGCAACCAGAGTTAGACCCCAAACGTTTTGAAAAGATCTCGTCAATCATCAAAACATATAAGCAATCAATATCAAAGCTCAGAACTAATTTCAGTAATCTTATCATTAGAGGAAGTAATGGAAGTCATTTTTACATCGATATTCTCACAGACAATATGTTCATCATGATAATATTGAAGGACAAGGACAATCACATCAGTAGCACCGTACAACACGAAGAATTGCTAATTTTGGAAAATATCAAGGCTGCTAGAAAATGGTTTGAAAAGATCGAAAACGGCAATGTTTGAGAGGAGTAGCAGGGTTCTCCTAAAATTAATGAGCTGTATATATATTCGTGTATACATCCCCTAATAACTGATAATAGAAGATATAGTGCTATAGGTAGAGAGTGTCTGGTATCAAATGTGTAATAGGGTGAAAACTAAAAAGCTATTATGCGTTACATACTCAAGGAGTACCGAAACCTCTGGGATGTCATTCATTTATTGAGAGATGGGTACATCACCTCTAACATAACAGTAATAGATATATTTTGAATTTTAATATAGAGTAGGGAGGCCATATCTTCTTTTTTATTGGGTTGCAATTTTCATTTATCTGATAATTATCTCCAACTAATAATCCTTTACATGTAATAATGATTTATATAATTCATTATCTTACTCGACGAATTCTATACTTAGTAAGTTCCCAAGCTCCTAAGATCTAGAGCCCAATATTTCATTTGCTCACAAAATAAATCGCTTGACCCCCCAAAACCAGCTTAACTTGGTTAATCTCGCTTCCCTCTGTAGTCATCACGAGACCAGCTGTCAAAACAATAGTACCCCTGAATTACACAATACCGTCGCTAAGCCAATTTTCCGAAACGCCCAATACTTCTGAGCAACCCAGTCAGTTTCCTCTTGTTGAATTCTCATCCATAGGTAAGATCCTTTCTTCACTACTTTCCAATCTATGCCTAATTGATTGCAGCCATCAATTACCGCAAATCTTTTAGCCGCACGTTGCGCCCTCTCATGTCAGTCTCTCTAGCCGTGTTCAAGACAAACTAGAGCCTGGAAGCGAGCGGGGTAGACACCTAGTAAATTTATATGAGGTGGTATGTATTACTCCGCCTCAACTGGATCATAAAGACGGGACTACTCTGACGCCATTGATAGTTCGCCAATCATAGTCGCGGTCGCGAACCATTAAATTGTAGCGGCACGTGACACCTCGTTTACCTAAAAATTAGTTGGGTACGACGTTTATATCAATAGTCAAAAGATCCTCCATTTTTCTAAAATCAGAACATGTCTTCCAAACTCGTTCAATTGCTCACCCATCCGGGAGAGATATCAGACGTTATTCGCTTATTATACTTCAGACAATCCTTACATCCAAGAAACGCCAGCAAGGAAACTCCATCGCTCAGAAGATGCTACCAACTCTTGAAATTGACTTCTAGATCGTTTTGTGCAGTGATTATGGAATTGAACCCCGAATTAAGAGATGTTATCATGATCTTCTACTTGGTCTTGAGGGCCTTGGATACCATTGAAGACGATATGACTCTTGATCCAGCAATTAAGGTACCCTTACTTCGTGAGTTTGATTCAAAATTAGATTTGAAAGATTGGAATTTCAAAGGTAGTGGTCCCAATGAAAAGGATAGAGATGTTTTAATCGAATTCGATACTATCTTGACCGAATACCACAAATTGAAGCCTCACTACCAAGTTATAATTAAAGATATAACGAAGAAAATGGGAAATGGTATGGCTGATTATATCTTGGACGAAAAATTCAACCTCAATGGTGTCCAGACTTTGAAAGACTTTGACTTATACTGTCATTATGTTGCTGGTTTGGTTGGTGAAGGTTTAACTAAATTCCTTGTGGATGCAGATTTTGCTGATCCTGCAGTCACCGATGATAACTTGAGAAAATCTGAATCCATGGGATTGTTCTTGCAAAAAACAAATATTATCAGAGACTATCATGAAGACTTGGGAGATGGTCGTTCGTTCTGGCCAAAGGAAATTTGGTCCAAGTATACCGATTCATTGCCATCTTTCCACCAAGATACTTCGCCTGAGTCCGAATTCCAGGGATTAAGTTGTATCAATGACTTGGTGTTGAACTCTCTTGGTCACGTTAAAGACGTCTTGGAGTACTTATCCTTAGTCAAAGATCCATCATCTTTCAATTTCTGTGCAATTCCACAAGTTATGGCCATTGCCACGTTGGCCCTTGTCTACAATAATCCTAATGTTCTTCATAAAAACGTCAAAATCAGAAAGGGTACTACCTGCTCTTTAATTCTACAAAGTAGAACCTTCCCTGAAGTGGTCAAGATCTTTTTGAAATATGTTCAAGAAATAAATCACAAATCTAACGTCAGGGATCCAAACTACTTAAAGATTGGAATCAAATGTGCGGAAATCACTCAATTCTGTGAATCAATGTACCCAAGCCCACTTCCCAATGGAGCACCAAGACCTAAGAAACCAATTAACTTGACTATTGATGCAAGAAAGAACATTGACGCTTCAATCCAGCAAAAAATTGATGAAGAGATCAGAAACTTCAGAACAGGGGTTTATGGAAGTTTGTTTCTCGTAGCCAGTATCATTCTATACTATGTTTTGAGAAAGTAATTCAAGATAATCAAGGACTAAATTTAATATGTAGAACAAAACTGAGGACTTGACAAGCTTCGAAGTGAAGGTTGTTGATTATGTAGAGGACTTACCTGGTATTGAGTGAATTCAAGGTGTGGATATAAACTATGTGCACAGAAGTTCGTAGTGACTCAGCATATTAATAGTGGTCGACTTGAATAAAATTATCGATTCGACGGGTGATTTGGTTCAATCTCTATGACTACCATATATTCGAATTTTCAATTGTTGAATTCAACTTGTTTTTAAATGCACATATTCATTGACTATTGGCATTGGCTTCTAACTAATACCAAAGTTGTTCACTCCATTATCCTAAGCTTCCTCACCTGTACCTATTATGTCTTCAGGTGTATTCAATGTTCCATCTTCATGGCCCACACTTTACTAGCTTTATCTAAATGTTTTAAACCTATATTTAATAATGTATATGTAATTACGCGCCTCAACTCGTCAATTCTAAACCCTGACCAAAATGGACTTTTCCACTAGAACCATTACTCCTCTTACCAGTATACTTCCTCTTCTCCTCTGTCTTGCTCCTTCCTCCTCTTTTCCCATCATAATCTTTAGCCGTTAATTCTATCTTCTACCTTTAATATTGACATCACCATGCGCTGAGTGAAGGACCTTGTGATTTTTGCGACCGTTCAGACGATAAAACAGACGACACGAATTGGTAACCGAGAGCCGAATCGAAACTAACAAAGAAAGGCAGACCAAACACACTTGATCACTGTGAACTGCACTTTCTTGTGTTGTTTCTTATCCAGGCAGTGCTTTCCAAATCCAGTCACTTACCTGATCGTGCCATTTTAGCCCCATTTAGTCAGCCTTAGTAAATTTACGGGATAAGATTGAATCAACCCAAACTTTGCCTAGTATGTCTTCCACGCCTCAATTCCCCATCAGAGCCATTCGGTGGTCCTTGGATTACAACTCCTCCAACGATGACCATAAATTAATCACTCCCATCTTGTTGCAGGAGATAAATGGACCCTGCCCATTGATCGCATTGGTAAACACATTATTACTCAAGTACGAATTACAAAACCATAATGTGTTGCAGACCGATGATAAGTTGGTGGGATTGCCACAACGTAAATTCACCAGTTTGAATGATTTGAAAACCCTCTTGCTTCAATCGGGATCGGCACATGGATCCATTGATCTAGACAAACTCTTAGGCCAACTTGGTGAAATGCTCTTGATTTTCAATGAAGACAAGTCTTTTGATTACGAAATCGATCAGTTGTTGGAGAGTTTGCCGTTGTTACATACCGGATTATCTGTGAATCCGAATTTACTTAATGGTACCTTTGCTAGAACAGAATTGGCAAGCATATTGTTCGAAATTTTTGAATTGAAAATCAAACATGGCTGGGTCCTTAACCAAATTGATAATGAACAGGTAGAATGGAACACTTGTAATGATGACGTTGCAGAGGACAATTATGCTAAATTAATTGAATTGTTCAACCAGTTACAGACATTCGATAAGGTGCAAGATTATCTCTTGTTAGAACAAGAACAATGCGAAAATGTTAATGAACAGTTACGTAGCCAAGACTCAAAAAAACTGTTGTTGCATAATCAGCTGTTGATAAAGAAATGGTTAGACTTGAACAAAACTCAACTTACCAAAATAGGATTGAAACGACTCAATATCGACTTGTTCAATGAGGAATTCATTGTATTCTTCAGAAATAATCATTTCAATACCCTCTTCAAAAAAAATAACCAGGAATTTTATCTCTTGATAACAGACTTTTCCTTCCAAAACAAAGCCAGTAAGATTGTCTGGCAATCTTTAAACTCAGTGAATGGAAGTGATGATTTATTCTTCAATGGTGACTTTATACCAATCTTAGACCTTGATCAGGACATTGGTAATGACGAAATAGATACAGACTTTTTATTGACTAAACAATTACAGGAAGAAGAAGATGAAGCTATGGCAAAAAGCATTCAAAATAGATACGATAAGGTACAACAAAGCAACAATCAAAAAGAGAATTCTTTTAGAGCATTTAAAACAAAAAGCAAAAAG
This sequence comes from Suhomyces ambrosiae, assembly GCA_030568575.1. Taxonomy (NCBI): domain Eukaryota; kingdom Fungi; phylum Ascomycota; class Pichiomycetes; order Serinales; family Debaryomycetaceae; genus Suhomyces; species Suhomyces ambrosiae. The sequence goes on from JAJMGA010000028.1 coordinate 130,048, forward strand.
TCGATTGAAAAAACTCCTGATTCTGATAAATCAAAGAACGATGTAAAGAAAAAGCGTGATTGCATCATAGTTTGATCATTTGCATCAATTATTATTCCTAATACACTGACCTAAATTCTACTTGACCCTAATCACGAGAAGTAAATTCGACGCCCTGAGATTAGTAGTTTCTAATTCTCACTATTGAAATTTAGTTCCTCTCTTCAAATAACTTAATCATGAAATACTTTAGAACTAGATAGTTTATAAATTCATTTCTTCGTTAGACGAATCCTTCAGAATTTACATCCTTGATACTGTTACATTAATTACTATGAATATTGATTTGCATGCAATGTCGCTTATAATCTGACATGCATCCCATTTTTAGCTCTCGGGTTGATATCCAATACCTAAGTTTCCAACGACTTCGAAGCTTCGTTGAATTCATCACCAACATCCTTCTCTACTTCTTCTTCTTCTTCCTCCTCTTCTTCTTCTTCTTCTTCTTCTTCGCCTTCATATTCCATAGGATCGAACTCTGATCTAATGGCATCCATTTTCTTAAGTTCTGATGTGTTAGGCTCTCTTAATTTGAAGTTGATAGCATCAATAGTACTTTCTTTAAGGAATCTATTAACTTCAGAATTCGTTGAAGCCCTATGCTTTTTCAAATCAATTCTACCTGTGACAGGATAATAGAACGCCACCTTTCTCTTTTTCGTACCGTCAATTTCCTCAGGAATAAACTTAATAGATAATTCTTCATTGGGTTTAGTAAATCTTTGGAAATTCATTTCATAGTTTTTGATGTGCTTAAACTGGTACTCTTCAAGCGTATTGTCATCTTCATCCAATAAATTGACAGGGCGTTCTCTTTCGGTGGAATGCAATCTTTCATTCAAATGACTAACCTTCTTTGGATCACGAAGTTGATATAAACTTATCCATTCACCATCAGCAGATGTAATTGGCTTCAATATTGCTGATTGTAGTGATTCGTGGTGTAACTTTTCGTTGAAGTTAGAACCCTCCTGTCTTCTTGCTAAGTCAATTTCACGATCGACAGAAGCAGAACCGATAAATTTGACTGTCAAAAATTTGGAGTCCATCATAGAAGTATCTGGCAACAACGGCCAGGCGTTTACTGCAGTCAAGTGTTTTCTTCTTGGATGCTTCAATGTAGAGAAATTAGTTAACGAATCTTGTGCTTTCTCGAAACTATTTTCAACAGCAGCTAATTGAGAATCGGCATCATGAGTTTCTTCAGTGCTCTTCTTAGTCTCTTGTTCCAAATTTGAAGACGAGTTTTTTACTGGATCCTTATCGGCAATATATTCTGTTCTTCTCAAGAATGAGACCCCTGGTTCAGACTTAGATATCTTGCCTATACCAGCATCTCTCAACAATATACGATCTTTAGGGTGAAGCTTAGCAGTTAATGTCTTTTCAGATTTGTCGACACCATCTCCCTTCTCTGCTCTCACTATGTTATAGATAACACTCTCGTTCCCGTTATCAAGAAATCCTTTATTATTAATCAAATTTAAGTTCATCCCTAATTCTTCATCAACATTCTCCAATAGACTACGGAAGTTCTCTTTACGGAACAATGAAGACATCAAATATTCCGCTTCTTGTTTAGGAGTGACATTTTCTGTGAGGTTATATTGAAGGAATTTTGGATTTAATGGTGGTGGTGGTAAGTTATTAGTGTATCTGATTTTGGTAATATACTCCTGTCTTGCAGGTTTTGATGATTTCGACATCGCGGACGATTTCCAAACTAGAAAGCCTCTGAAACGGTTAGATGAAGATGGATTGATAGAATTAGACTTTGTTGTCTTGACCTCAACGATTAGTTAAAATTTCAGGTCGTGCGAGGGTAGGGTTTTGCAGCATCAGCCTGAGAGAGGTATCAACAAGTATAAAATAAACCAGTACACGATGAATAATGGGATTTTACAGTTATTCCTAGCTAGAGAACTATGAATTATTGCAAAAACTTCTTTTGAGCTAATTTAAAATTGATAATTATTATTTCTTTGGCAATATGAAGAATGTCCAGATGACCAAACTCATATTAGTACTTTTTGTAGAGCCCCATTTACAATATGAGTTTCTTACCAAAATATTCCTTAGATATTATACATCGTTGATTTCCTATGATTAAGAATTTCAAAGGCAGAAACTGGCCAATTCCGCTACCTTTAATCGGCATTCCTCTAACTGCGCCGATCATACGCAATAGAAAAAATTCTTAAGAGGCTCAGTCAATGCTGTGTGTAAATTCTTTCAACTTTGGTATGAGGCAGGGTTGAGCATCGCCTTGCCAAGTGTGCCAAAAAAAGAAAGAACAAACCTACAAACGGACCAATCCAGAGAAGGTAGGATTGGCTGCAGAAAAGCTGGGTTGATTTACTAATACTTCCTTTATCACCATACCAACAGATTACAGTCTGAATGCGCTACCCAGATATTCTAAGTAATTTTATTTTTTTGCTATATTGTAAGTCATGAAATTCTTCAAATGTCCACCTTTGAAGTATCTATGAACCTTCCTAGATCCAAGAACAAGAACAAATTAATGGGCGATTTCAGGTGCCAAGAATCTCAGTTAAAGTGGCTTAATAACCATGAGCATAGCAAAACCTGATTATCCAGAAATAGCCCAACTTCTTTCCTTTATAGAAATCTGTACCATCTTAGCTAATGATTTAAGTGCTAGAATTGGATATTAAAAATTACATGCTTGTAGAAGCATAAATAATTTAACCTACATACCTGCCAAATTTGACAGCTTCTCAATATGGAAAGACCATTTGGAGTCATATCGATAATTTTTTCCCTTAAGTGTCTCTCGTCAAATGACCCGTGTTCCATGCATGATTGTAGTTTGGGGTTTTTGCTAAAAAAACGAATTTATAATCTTACTAATTTTCAAATTACGTAAAATGGCGCACAATCGATTTTGCAACTAAAAGTAAATAATCATTTGTAATGGGCTTTTCAAGCAAGGAATACCCGGATTGGCAGATCGAGTCAACTGAAGGTATAAAAGGGGTATTATTTCCTCTCAAGGTTATTTTTTGCCCAAATTATTTACAAACTTTTCTCCCAAACTAAAATCAGATATGAAATTCTCTACTGCTATCGCTGCTTTAACTACCTTGATCGTTGGGATCAATGCTGCTCCCCATGCTTCCAGTCACAATGCTGCTGCTCATGGTGACGACAATTCCACTTCAACCGATTCCAAGGTCAACAATTACTTGTTCCATGCACCAAACTGCCCACCACAATGGGCTTCTCCAGAACAACAAAACTTGGCCTTCTACGAATTTGTTAACACCTTTTATGTTGAAGGTAATACCACTTCTGCCTTGTTGAACTTTGTTTCTCCTTCTTACATTCAACACAACCCATTCATTAAAAGCGGAAGAGATGTTGCTATTCCAGCTCTTGACATACTTTTTGCCAACAGTACTGTCGATCTTGTCCATGTTGGTTTCCAGAACAATGTTGGTTACGTCCACTACAAGCTCTTACAACCTGGTCAACCTCTCACTGCCATCACCGACATTTATAGATTAAATGGTACTTGTGTTGAAGAGCACTGGGATGTTATTGAGGCTCTTCCTGCCAATGCCACCAACCCTCTTGCCTTATTTTAATTCTTTGACTTCTAATTCGTGATACCAAAATTGTTTTATGAATCTACTTTATAGATAGCTGAAGCAAGATTCCTTTTATATTGATTAACGTCTTATATATTATCTACATGTTGCATAATATAACATTGAATGAGTTTTTGTAGTTAACGGGTACTATGCGGTATGATCATCGGTTGCAACGGTAATTGTGAAAAAGAAAAGTCTATGCTATTGCTAAATGTGGATTGTAGTCTGGCCATGGTCGGTATAAATAAGCCTCTACAGAAACTGGTCTTAATGTGGAATTCGGAAAACCTGGGAAAACATTTGCCGCATTTTTCCGCTAGCTATACTTCAGTCGCAGACCATCTTCAGTAAGCCCCGTGATCCTTCACTTGAAGAGGTCTCCTGCATCTTACACATCCATCTTTTTATATAGAAGCTCAACTTTGGGGTTGAATATTTTCCATATACTTATTCATGGCAAGATAAATCCTTACTGCTATAGTAATTTCGGATCAAACCAAACGTGCTACAACTAATGTGAAACCAATAAGACCTCACTTACTATTTTAATGAGCAAACATTAAATTATTGAAAAAATATAGAAAGGAATAATAGAATAATTATACCTTCGATTTAAAATCATTTACCATTTAATTCTTGAACTTGGTAATGGTCTTGATGAATTCTTCACCTTGAGTCTTGGCAATATCCTTCTCCAAGTCAGAAACTTGTCTTGAACCGTCAGCTCCTGCAAAGGTACCAGCCCCCCAAGGAGATCCACCATGGATTTCTTCCAAACTGAATTGACCCTTGTGTGGGTAACCCAAAGGAACATAGACAATACCGTGGTGAGCCAAAGTAGATAAGGAGTTAAGAACAGTGACTTCTTGACCACCACCTAAAGTACCAGTGGAAACAAAGACACCGGCGTACTTACCTCTCAAGGCACCAGCAGCCCACAAACCACCAGTAGCATCCCAGAAAGACTTCCATTGAGATGGGAAGTTACCATATCTAGTTGGAATACCAAACAAGTAAGATTCGTACTGGGTCAAAGTTTCTGGAGTAGCAATTGGGAAATCTGGACGTGGAGGGGCACCCAATTGACCCAAAATGCTCTCTGGCAAAGTTTCAGCAACTTGGAAAATATCAGCATGACCACCAGCAGCTTCAATTCCTAACTTGACAGATTTAGCCAAGGTGGCGACGTGGTGATATAATGAGTAGACGATGATTGCAGTTTTTGGAGGAGCCATGTTTAATGATATTGTTAATGGATAAATTGTAGGCAATATCCTTTGTCTTATATATGCGCAATCCAATCCCCACATTTTTACCAGTGTACCATTACTAAATTTTATTAATTTTTATAAATCTGTCCTTACTAAATTTTTAGTTAAACATAACCTTTGAAGTAACATTTGGCGTGGCCTTTGGCATCTGTGGCTTGAAATTTAAGGGTCAATCAGTTCTGGACTTATAATATATGTGGCGGTGACCTAAGACATGGCCATCCCCTAAATTCACGTTGCCGCAATCAATGGTTGAGGCAATCACGTGTGAAGGAGTGGCTAGTTGGATGCTATGCATCGAAAGACACTGAAGGAGCCACCACAATCGAAAGGAGTTTGACAGGTATAAACAGGTTTCCCCAATCACTTGAAATTGACCAATTTCATGAAAATTTCAACGATTGAAATCGAAACCCATGATTTCGAGTCTGTCAATTGCGTTCAGAAGTCTAGAGAATTAACACCTTACAGGTTAAATGAGTTCGGTTCTAACAGAGGTTCGTACAATAAATTGTCCATATCACATGTTGCTTACAACTAAAAATGGTTTATTTAAAAAGACAATTGATACCCAACACTTGAGAAAAGTGGGGAACTTTGGTAAAATTGGGAAGAAGGTGGGACCCAAATGAAGCCCAAATGCAACCCAAATAGACTGTATGATGACCGCAATTGTAAAAACTGTCGTATATTAAATAAGCGATGAATCTAGGTGGGAGATCTGAAACTTCCTATTTGGTAGATCTCTCTATTATTACATCAAAAATGACAGACAGAAAATAATTTGCAGAATAAATACTCAATTCGCTAATTCAGGACATGTGTTACTCTATAAATCTATTTAAGCTTGATCTTTATATAAAGTAGGATCGATTCCACCCCAGGTCAAGACATCGTTGGACTCTGGCTTATTCAAAGCGTCCAAGATTTCTGGATCCAAATCGATTACCCCGAGATGAGTGGTTTCATCCAACTCATCCGACTTACCCTTTGTTAACACGTTCAAGTTCTCAGCAATTCTGGATTTGGTGGCAGACTTAACCAACACAATAAATCCTTGCAAGTAAGACCACTTCAACAAAATTTCACTCTGGCTAATATTAAACTTTTCAGAGACTCTCACCAATTCCGGATCGTTGAATTTCTCTCCCCTGGTTAATGGAGAATAGGCTTCCGCCAAGATATCTTTCTTAACAAGGTACTCGCGCAATTTTAAGCGAGGTAACCATGGGTGCAATTCCAATTGATTCACAACAGGCTTAACCAAAATGCCATCCCAGTTCAACAATTCTTCCAAATGGGAAACACCGTAATTGGAGACACCAATGGACTTGACGTTTAAGGTGTCATTGGATGGATTGAGCACATACTCTTGCAAGGCCTTCCATGTACCCAATCTCAATTCTTTGGAGGACTTTGGAGAATGGATAAGGATCAAGTCCACGTATTCGATGTACGGTTTGACATCCTTTGCAATCTGTTCAACGGTTGCCTTGGTCTTTTCGTATCCGTGTTTTCCATCTGGAATCTTGGTGGTAAACCAGATGTCTGCTCTGCTAACATCCTTGTGATCTTTTAAAAAAGCTGCGATTCCTTCAGAAGCTTCCTTTTGGTTATTGTAACCGACGGCAGAGTCTATGTGACGATATCCCTCTTTCAATGCATGATAAACGAGGTCCTTGGTATCTTTAGCAGGAATTTGATATACCCCATAGCCCGAAACTGGAATATGAAGCCCGTTATTAAGCTTGTAGGCACTCTTTTGAGTCAATTGAATGGAAGTAGTTAGGTTGGACATTAGGATAAAATTTGGCGATGTCACTTATCGAATGGTGGCTACGACAGTGAGGAATAGCCCCTTTATATGGTAGATTGCGGGGCCCATTAGCCCCGGAACTTGCCAGCCATTGGTTGCAACGCCACCCATAAGCTGCCCTCGGAAATGCCCTCGGATCACGCATAGCAATAGTGCCTCGAGACCGTGGCGTCATCTAAAAGAGCACACAACGACAGCAGGAAATTCAACCGCAATCGTAGTGGAGCAAACAGATATATCACTAGAAATAAGTGATAATACTGATGGACTGAGCAGTTTACACCGCAACTGTAGGAGGTTACGGAACGATTCGGTACTTGCAAATACTGGCGCGATTATGTAATCGGGGGTTTCATTCTGAGGGATGCTGATTAATCAGACAGGGAATATGCTAGACACTTCCAGGATGTACCTTCCCATTGACAGTAGATGCAATAAGTTCTCAATTTTACGAGAAACGAAGTCCGATACCGAGGATACCGAGGAATAGTGATCAGATGGTCTCCGACTAGAGAACAGGTTTCGGAGAGATAGACTAACTCCGGTTACTACTGGAATACATTTTCTCACTACTTATTTAAATTTAATTCTCGCCAGTTACTCTCGCCAGTTACTCTCGCCAGTCATTCTCGCTAGTCACCCCACCACCAGCTACCCCTCTCGCTACAGTGATTGATTCAAAAACCATACTTGGAATAACTCTAGATGCAATAATTTCGCTTCTATTGGTCATTCCTAATTCACTGGCCAAATAAACAATTATATCATTAATCAGAGTAAGCTATCACGAGAGATAAAACTACCAGCTCTCACTACCAGAGGTACTCGCGGATATTCAATCCTGTCTGTTAGTTATCTGAGTCACCAGCAATTTGCATTCGAAGGCAGTCGTCTATCCACGTGACCCTCGCAACAACACAAATATTCCTGGCTTCCTTTATCCCCAACATCATGACTATCAGAAAGAAAACCCTCTTAAAGGTCATCATCCTTGGAGACTCTGGGGTCGGAAAGACCTCGTTGATGCAACAGTTCGTAAACAATAAGTTCCTGCATCAGTACAAAGCAACAATCGGTGCTGATTTCTTAACCAAAGAGATTACCGTAGATAACAAGTTGGTTACATTACAGATTTGGGATACAGCAGGTCAAGAGCGGTTCCAGAGCTTGGGAGTCGCGTTCTACCGTGGTGCTGACTGTTGTGTGTTGTGCTACGATGTAACTAACGAAAAGTCGCTAAACAACTTGACGTCATGGAAAGACGAGTTTCTCGTACAATCCAACGTGGCAAACCCTCAAGACTTCCCATTCATCATAATCGGAAACAAGATTGATATAGAAGAGTCAAGAAAGATTCCTTCTTTAAACAAGAAGCTTAATAACATCACCAATCAAGGTTTTGGTGGATTGAACTACCCTGTGTTTGAAACCAGTGCTAAAGACTCCATAAACGTGGAGTCTGCATTTGAGGTTATCGCAAAGATGGCATTACAACAGGAGGAGTTGAATGAGGTCAATGGGGGCGACGTTAGTGACGATTATAACGATGCAATTAATATTCATTTAGAAGGTGGAGGTAGTGGATGTGCATGTTAAATAACTAACTACTACGATACCAATGTGAGTGCTGGTTATTAAACCTTATGAAAATATTGAATATGGGGTGGACAAACTTTCCTATTCTATTGCATACTACAAGATTCTGAAGACACATATTGCAGTTCACTCTCACTTCGTTTGTGTTTGTTTATTTAACACTGACATAGTTTATCAATGCTGAAATCATATCAACTATATTAATTACATTGTCCTGGAAGTACTAGGTTGAACCTGTGCTTATTTGAATTATTGTAGGTGACCCTAGAAGTTGCCCTACCTTTACTTCGCGGAGAATACTATTTTACTTAATTGGTTAACCTTTCAGGTTTCCTTTACAGTCATCTATTCTCTGGACACAATTCTTTTTATAATACTAATACACATAATTACTTAGAATTGATACAAGCACAAACAGCTTTGAGGAAAAAGTCGATAATAGGATTTCCAGTATTGATGTTTTGGTTCTGTTGCGGTTGTTGTTGATATTGTGGTTGACCTTGGCCATGATATGGTTGTTGATATTGTTGACCTTGGTGCAGTTGAGGAGGTTGATAAGAAGATCCTGAAGTATTCCAGTGATTAGGAATTTGTGATGACTGAGTATTGGTCAAGTCGATTACTAAAACACCTGTGTTTTTAGGATCAATATGATGTTTCAAGTGACAGTCATCGCACATCTGATCTATAGCTGGTTTCAATTTAGCAATGCCATTTGCAGAATGTAATCCTTTACCTACTATCACTCTCAAATGAGATTGGTTGGTTCTAATGGCTGCCGCTAACCGGTTTTGTAAAATGAACTCAGCTTCTTTAACATATAAACCATGTAGATCTATTTCATCCAGAGCACTATCAGCATTATTCTCTCTGAACACATATTCAGCTGCTTGTTGGTTTGCATGTTCAGCCTGAGCCAAAACGGACTTGGATTGTTCACTGAGTTCATGGGCTCTTTGCTTATCACCACTTTTGAACGCTTGTTGTGACTCCTGACTTAACTGGTTTCTCTTCTTGTATAGTCTATCGGCTTCATCACGTAATCTCTTATATTCAGAGTCGGTAGCATGATTGTAATCACGTTCACCTCCACCTAAATGAACTCCACGATCCATGTTGCAAATATATAAACGATTGGTGAAAGCCTGATGGGTATTAGAGATGAAACGGCTCTGCCTCTTTGGAGATAAAGTGCAGGTTGTATAGCCCCGTTTAGGAAATTTCAGCTGGACTCGCCTAGTGGTTTAGGGCCCTGTCCGACAGCGAAGACAACCTTTACTAGGAGCTATTCTGGTGCTATCTATGATGAAATTTTCAAAGAGATCAGATTCCTGGTCAACACAACCAACGGCATTATCAAGCTTTAAAAAGGGAACTGATTCTGCTTTGATACATTTAGACATATTTTGGAAATTTAGTAGAAAAACATACAATAGTGACTAGATTATTTAAACAGTAGTAAGATTTTTAAGAATAAAAAGAAGTCCAAATATCATAGGGAAAAGAGCGAATATAACCAAAGTTCTAATTACCTTATCTTGATAACCCATTGCTCTAATTGGGAGTAAATTCTACGTCTACTCTCCATTTTAAGATATTCGCAGCCATTTATGCAGTGATTCATAGGAGATATGCACTTTAATTCAGGCACAAGTTGAGGCTAACGATTAAGTACTAATTTTTATTATCATTTCGATCGTTCAGTTTGTATTTAGTTTCCACCACCACCACCACATCCACCACCACATCCACCACCACCACCTCCACAACCACCTCCACCACCACCTCCACAACCTCCACCACCACCTCCACAACCTCCACCACTGCATCCACCTGATCCAGAACATCCGGCCATGCCCAGACAATTAGATCCAAAATCTCGAACCGTGCAGCAGAGTGCCAGACCATAGAATGAACAATCAGCAACAGCCAATGGTGCCAATGGAGGAATCACAAACAACATGGGGTACATGCTGTACATATACGTAGGACTGCTCTCTTGCCATGGAACTTGTTGTCCATTATATTTATTCTGAATAGCAGCATTTTTCTTCATTGCTTCAGGTGTTGGAAGAGAAATGGCATTGTGAAGACTTGCATGTGTCAAGCCCAAAGAAGTTCCAAACAAACTGCTTTGACGGAAGCTGGCAATTTCTTGCTCTTTCAGTAATTTTTTTTTGAATATTTTATTCATAGTGGATCTTGAATTGGAACGGGTAGCAACACAATACCAACAGAAACAAATGGAATACTCTTGTTTGAATTTATCACGGTATAACTTTGAAGTCCGTTCAAATCCATCGTCTAATCGGCTTTCTTCAACCTTGTCATCATGATCTATAACATATCCAGTGCGAGAATGAAGACAATCATCAAAATAAAAAAACATGGACAACTGATGAGTGTGCCATATTAAGTCGATATCCAAAGTTGGCACCAACATTCTTCTGTGGTCGTAGTACGATAATAGCTTGAAAAATCTTGAATACCGGATAGAAGATTCATATAAGCTTTCACGAATCACAGGTGAATGCAACCAATCTAGCTCATTCATCTTTTCAATAAACCGTTCTTGTCTCATCACACATCCGACCAAATCTTCAGATATTTGAAACGATTTAGGTACTAAGTTATGTATTAAGTTCATTGATAAATATGAACGTAGAATCGTTTGCACCCATCCAAGAAATCTCTTTGATTTCATAGTAGATGCAATAAAATCAGCCAAAGGAAGATTTTCTAGTGAACTAAGAGTAGTTTCTGATGTTGATCTTTTAACTGTGTCACTGATGGATAACGTAGCACGTTTTCTGAATGAGTTATCGGAAATGACACTAGAGAAATGCCTGTAAGTTCCAGGCAAAGGCTTATTTATGATGACATCGGAAAACAATTGTCTTTTTCTGAGCTCTTCATGAGTGATTTGCTTACTGAACTCACAATCACAGCTACCATGATTAATAGACCACTGGAAAGAGTCATCGGCAAAACCAGTCATGCTATCGTTGGTATAAGGAATATCTTTTAAGATTTGTTCACTACAGATAGGACAGTAAACCGAAACCAACAGCTCAAACATGGAGAATTTGTTAAATGAGTAAGTTAGATCTGACTGATCATTAGAAACACTCCGAATAATCTCCAAATAACCAAGTTTAGACTTCTCATCCGGATCATATTTAAAAGTGTAGTTATCAATCAGATCATTAATTCTTTTTAAAGGGAATGCAAAATTAGCAAATTGTAAGAAGTCGTTCCTAGCAAACGAATCATAGTAAGCTTTCGGATTGAGTAGAAATGAGTGCCAAACCATCAATACATCTAATGGTGGTAAGACCTCACTCAATAGTGGTATGATTGGATGGGTTGTAGAAGACCCATTTCTGAATAAAGTAGCTTCGTCCTTGATGATATGTGGTAGATTCAATACTTTTCGACATCCTGTGACGAATAAAACAAATCTTTTGACTGCCTGTGTAACGAAAACTTGCCAGTTCTTGATAGTGTACAAGTGATCAGGATTATCGGATCCTACAACCACTTTTTTGAGTTCTGCAAATGCTTTTAGAAGCTTCAAATGGGAAATAGTATCAGGTAGGGACGGAATGTGATCTAGATGGAGATTGTTGGAGGGGCCTTTGATCTTTCGAATGTATCTTATCTCAGTGAAATCTGTGGGCTTTGCCGTCTTGAGAATAGAAATGAAGGGGTATTCATCTTTCTTATCCTCAACTGGGTCGGTTTGATCAGCGTACGGTGGAGGGACCTTAGTTTCGTCTGTCATGATTAAAAGTCAATTGGTACGAATACCCCCAATTTATTAAGGTTGGTGCCGTAGATATAATTAGACTGAAATCGGACACTAAATGATGTTGACACTACAATAATAGGTCACATTTATCGTGGAGGTCGATTAGTTGCGATCATTCACTGGGAGTACAACGAAATGGGATTGGGTGGAATTCAGGTTAATGTATAGATGTCGGAAGTGTACTGAAACCAGCTGTTGAATATGGGTCATACGAATTGGTGAGCTCACAAGTAATAAATTCGTGATGGTATGAAAATTAAACCTGGTCTAACATGTTCTAATTGGTCAAGCTATTATAAGATGCTGGGTTCCACTTCTATTTCATAGATTCTTTGGTCGATAATTTAGTAATGTTTAATTGTTTTCAATATTTCTGATTCTAATAGTGCTTTTTGAATTCCTACGTCCACCTACAATAGAAGTCTAACTTCTAGAATTAAATTCATAATTTATTCAATAGACTACCCTAAAAATCAAACTAGCACAAGGCTTAATCTAATAATCAGCTTACTTCTTAGCAGCCTTTTGAGCGGCCTTAGTGACCTTACCAGCCTTGTCGGACTTTTCAACAGACTTGATAACACCGACAGCGA